>BMAW01104814.1:106284-142699 GCA_019974015.1 Nephila pilipes
TTTTTTTTTTTTTTTTTTTTTGAAGTATTCACAATGTTTTTTTTAATTTAAAACGTGTTATTTTAATTCATTATTACACTAAACATACCTTTGATTTATTTTTATCAACTGTTTCTTTTGTATTCAGGTTTTGTAACTCTATTGCCATATATATATATATATATATATATATATATATATATATATATATATAATATGAAGATTACAGATGAGCAGTACCGAAAAGCATAAAAGAAGAAAGCTTTTTCGCTGTGCATCAAGTTATATATTGGGGATTTTCTAGGGACATTTTGTCACGTGATAGGATCTCTCAGCTCTAGGTGTAAGGATTCTCAAAGATTTCAGCAAAAAACAGAGAGTCCAGTTGGGATTATTTCTGACAGATTTACGATCATAGGAAAGTGGATTAAACAAATTTTATGAGAGAGTGATCTAATAAATAAAAAAATAATTTGGAATTGAATCAGGAAATAAAAATGAACTATATACTTTTGAATTAGGAAGGGGGACAAGGATAGAATAAAAAATTAAATTATTATTAAGAGAAATTATGAAATTTTAAGTTATATATATATATAAAACTTTTTTTGATCTGGTGTGATATCAAGAGTTAATATTTACGTAGTGTTATCAAATATTAAGATATAATTCTGAAAAGGTTTTTATTACATAAGGGGGGAGTTACTTTTCACATTTCACATGCAAACAATAAAAAGAAATATAACACATCAATCAATAACTCCCGAGACTAACATTGAAAACAACATTTTTTTTGCAAAATTTTTTTTTATTCATCAACATAACACCTTTTGTTAATCACCTTTTAGGGTGATACAATCGTTCCAACGCTTTTCCAAATCTTTTTTTTTTTTTTTTTCGCAAGAAATCTTTTTTGTTGCGAGTAAATAGCGATTAACAGCTTTCTGAATCATCGACTCGTTGCTGTTTTTGTTCCATCGAAAGCACTCGCGGCACCCACTTGGAAAAAACCTTTTTCACTTCACTTCAAAAAACCTTTTTCAGTAAATACACTTCCATATGATATCTGTGTCATCTCAGCAATCTCACGGAGCTTCACTTTACGATCTTTCATTATAATTTTTGTCACTTCACTCACATTTTCCGGTGTAACGGCTTCCACAGGTCTACCCGAGCGTTCCGCGTCATTTGTGTCGGTACGACCACATTTAAACTCGGCAAACCACCGACAAATCGTTGCTTTTGATGGACAAGAGTCCGGGTAACATTTTTCAATCCATTGTTTCGCTTGCACGGTGTTTTTACCCATTAAAAAACAATGTTTTATCAGAACACGAAACTCGGTTTTTTCCATTTTTTAAACAAACTACAAAACGACTTTACTCCAACCTCGATAACTCAGCTGTTTCTGGTCCGATCGACTTAAAATTTTGACACGTTTCAAGCAAAGGTTAGTACTCTAGAAAGACCTGGTTACTGGTTTACTACGAGCGCCATCTCTGGGTTAGTCTCGGGAGTTATTGATTGATGTGTTACAAGCGTTTTATTTTGTTTCAGAAAAACAAAAGTTATTTCATACGCAGAAAACAATTTGCTCCTCTTCCAAAAGAGAAAGATAGTAAATTACATAGTTGCACATCAGTCCGAGTTAGAAAATGTCACTATTAAGCATGACACCATGAAACGCGAAATATCTATATCGTTCTTCCGAAGTTTTTTGAATTATTACCTGAGAATGGTAACTAATGTATTTTGATTTTATTTATGTGTGCCCTTTCGTCCCTGAACAAAAAATTAATATAGCAACATGTTACACTTTCATGATTATTATGTTAAAATTTAAATTTTATAACGCAAAAAAAAAAGAAACTAGTGTGATAAATGCTTCCAAATATCATCCAATAAGATGATTTTTAAAAGCACTTAGGAATCATTGTAAATTATTATTCACAATGCAATGATTATTTTTGAAAGCACGTACACTATTTGCATTCTTTATTTCCTTTTACAATTTTAAAGAAATATAAGGAAATAAAAGAAAATGGGAAAAAAATTCAATGAAAACTTACCTGTATGTAATTGCAAAATTTGTTGTTGTGTGTGTATCACCAGCCACTTTTTTTTTTTTTTTTTTTTTTTTGAGTATGCGACTGTAAGGTACCAGGAGGACAAATATTACAAATAACACTCCTCCAATAAATACAGTTTTCCATAATTACGTCAATTGAATGTTTACTTCAAAATAAAGAGTTTCTTATCGTTACAGGACCTTGAACTCTTTGCAACGAATTTCCGGAAGGGAATATTTGTGAAAGAGATTGTAGGATTTTTTACCGGAACAAAAAGAAACCATGCTTGCTACTTATAACTTTTCCAATATAAAAAATATATATTTAAGAAGATACAAAATGTGATTTATAAGCTGACAATGAGGTTTTTGCAAATAGCATGTCTTTTTTTTTTTTAATGTCTGAGTAGTGCATGTGTAAAAAAGTAATGGAACTAAAAAACAAATGTTCAAATTCAGTTTTTATTGTCAATGAGTATTATAAAGGTTCGACATCAAAATTTAAGAAAGTTTTTAAAAATCCTAACGTCTTGCTCGGCTGTTTAAAATCAATGGAGCCAGGGAAACAGAGCGTCGCATTCTTTCTGTCGCCAACAGACAACACGCTAAACCAAGGCGTTTAAAACCATAGATCTCGTCTCGTGACCTCGCTGTCTAACGCATCTTTGTACTGGTAGCATGCAGTGTCACTCTCCGGGAAAATTAATTCAATAGAAGATTGATGAGTAGAGTTTTTACCGATTGGGCAATGTTCTGGGAGACGACATTATTATTTTTCAAATTTTCTTAAATTTTTCAGGAAATCTTCGTGTGCCGCTGCTAGGACTCCGCTGTGCTACACTGCGGCACGCGTGCCGTGGGTAGGCCATTTTTGATTTAAATGATACCTTAAATAATCTAAAATACCGTAACCACGGGTAAGATGACTCACTTGCTTTGCTTTTTTTTTTTAACGTCGTCAAATAACACTAATCGAGTACCTATTGCCTGATACAAATAAAAGGGAAGCCG
Organism: Nephila pilipes; assembly: GCA_019974015.1. NCBI lineage: Eukaryota > Metazoa > Arthropoda > Arachnida > Araneae > Nephilidae > Nephila > Nephila pilipes. The sequence goes on from BMAW01104814.1 coordinate 109,343, forward strand.
ATTATTACATATGTTTACAACATTAATGTTAACCCCATCTAAAAATTAGTAAAAAGTGTTTGAATTAGATTTATATTTTCTGATATATAATCATTTTTAAATATGGTCCATCTCTGACATGATAAGCCATGTAAAAAGGAACAGAAAATCAAAGTGTTATTTTGATTTTTTTGATCGAAACTGTTTAAAAAGGTATTTTGCGAAACAGTCGGTGAAAACAAAAACTTCACAGTCAACATAATAATTTGTGACCAATCTCCCCGCATCTTTTATTTATGTATTCCTCCGGTGCTTTTTGAAAGTCATATATTACTCAGCAATTGTGGTGTCCAAAGCATTTCTGCTTCCCTGCCTCCGGTCACTCATGTGCACTAAGATAAGGCGTTTTCCCAATGTTTTTCATGATTATCCTCAAATTCGTTTTATCAGCTTCTTATCACAGAGCTCTCCCAAATGTCAGACCCATTCACAATCTCATAAGACTCGGTTATTTCATGGCTAATTACCCAGTCAGCAAGTATTTTATGATGGAATTTATTTACTTCTGGTCATTCTTTGACGTGATGTTCAGACATTGCTTTCTTAAATGTAGACTCATTAAAAGTATCCTTATATAAATTATTATTTTTTTAAAATGCACAGCAGAAAAATTTTCAAATTACTCAATTTTGTTCATTTTTACTTCTTTATTAATATCGCATAAACATTTTTCTGTGTTAAATTTTATTACACAGATGATTATATCTTTGTTTTTGCTGACCAGACAATGAAGCATAATGCATTTCCATTTTTTTTAAAAAAAAAAAAAACCGAGAAAAATTAATCCGACGCTCTTAACGATTTAGATAAAAAGGATACAAAATAGATATATTAGTTGGTGCCGACTATTATTCTTCATTTATGAAGGGTAAATGTAAGTGTTTCACAGGAATTAATGTTTTAAATGAAACTAAATTTAAGTGGAATCTACACGGATGATTTTCTAAAGAAATAAATTCACAAAAAATAATGTAGTAGGAGGAAAATACAATTGTTAAAGCATCAGTTGAACTTAAAAAATTTGGAGGTTTTGAAGTTTTAGGACTAGCAGAAATGATTCAATAGATGGAAAAAAACTTTTGAGTAATTTGAAGAATTTATAAAATTAAAGAACAATAGACTGCTGGTGAAGTTTGATAATGTTTATATTCTGAACAATCATGTTATCATGAAAAAAGATTTTTTTTTTTTAATTTTTAATCAAGAAGTTTCGGAAGACTCTTGCGTTGATTGAGTATTACAAAGGTGTAATTACAGCATACTTATCAATGGGAGTCATAGAAAGGATTGGACCTCAGAAAATTAATTCGGGTAACTGGGCTTTCATTTATTATTCATTCCAACATCTGATAATTAGAAAAATAAATTAACCACAAAACTTCGAACTATTTTTTATGCTTCTGCTCATGCTCCTACTAAGCCATCTTTTTAAATGATTTACAATTTAATGAATCCTAATTTAAATTCAGATTTATTTGATTTAACATGGAAATATCGAATAAATAATATCACAGTAAGGACAGAAATAGAAAAATAACTACCTGATATTTTTAAGCCATAAACAAAGATTTGTGCACCTAACAAAAAATGCAAATGTTCTTCATGCAGTATAAATTCGCAACAAATACGGAAGTCTAATGAATCTGTTTTATTCAACAAAAAGTAACCTGTCTGGTAATATTTTAATGTGAGATAATTAATTCAAAGTAACATTTTTCTTAAAAATTAATCAATATTTTTTCTTAAAGTAGTATAAATAATAGTATTATTACTACTTTTCTATCTGAAATACATAATTGTATTACTTGTATAATATTTTCTTTTGTGTATAAATGATATACTTTATATATATATATATATACTGAAAATTTATGAAAGAATAATTTAAAATATTTAAAAAGACAAAAAACCAGAAAGAAATGTAACAATGAAAGAAAAATAAATGAAAATATGGAACCCAGCAAGTCAAAAAGCAATATCGGGCTGAGGACCGATTAAGCGGGGTTAAACTAGTTTAATGGTACCAACCTTCCCCCTTTGCGACTTGGTAGGCTGAATTGGGAAATCCAAATTGCAAAAGAGTTCATGATTAAAAGATGCAAAAAAATTCAGCGATAAAATCTACAAAAATAAAATTTATAATTCTTGGTAGGCTGAATTGGGAAATCCAAATTACAAAAGAGTTCAATGATTAAAATATGCAAAAAATTTCAACGATAAAATTTACAAAAATAAAATCTATAATTCTAAAAATTATCAACAAATCAAAATATAAAAATTACTTACAAAATTCAAAGAAATGAAGATTCAAATATGTGAGTAAGACGGAATTTTCTTTAAGCTTCAAGTTGTATATCACAAACTCAAAATGAAAAAAATATAACACATCATCACCATATAAATTGAAAAAAGATTTAAATCATTGTTTGATTGTTAATAAAATGTAAAAGAATGCAAACAATTGGTTGGTAATAAGTTGTATGGTAAAGGAGTATAATGGTCCAGAGAGTGAGTAAAAATGTAAGCTGTGTAAATATAAATAATTAAATAAATTCTTCACGGCTAGACCACTAACAAGCCGACTTTGTGGACCTATTGTTGTGTGGTGGATTTGAAACTGGATCACGATTCGCAAAGATGTTTAGTATATTTGTGATGTATATAAGTATTTAAGAAATTTATTGGATAATCATGATCTAAGCAGTTGTTGAAGAATTTTTTAATGTTATTAAACTTGTCTATTTTATGTGTGGTTAATTTGTTATTACGTAATAAAAAGCCCAATAAAATATTCCTATAAATGGATCTGTGTAAATTACTGTTCCAAAAAGGTATTTTAATTACATGGAATTCGAATCTCTCTCTTTTATCATAAATATTACTAATTAGTCTATTGTCAACAATTTGCAAATCGAGATCTAAAAATTCTACTGTATTTGAATTAAGATTAATTTTTAATAATTTGAGATAATTAGGGTAAAATGAAATATTTGGTTTAAATTCCTCAGTTTTACCTAAAATAATTAAATCAACTATGTAACGAAAAAGAAAGTCAATCATTGTCAATCTGTTTTAATTCATAAAAATGTGAATAAAAATTGGCCAGACAATTACTAGCTGGACCTCCCTGAGGGAGACCCTGAATTTGTTTATAGAGATTTTGACCGAAAACTATAAAATTCTCTTGTAATACAAGTTTAATGAGAGTATTGAATTTTTCACGTTTTATTGTTTGATTAAAATGATATTTATTGTATAAAATTGCAAGAACCTTAATTAAATCTTGAATATCTATTGAGTTAAAAAGATCTTCAAAATCATATCCATGTATAGAGAATACCTCTTGTCCCTTCATGTTTTTGACAATTTCAAAACTATTTTTAATAATAGCAGTATTTTCAATAGATTTTTGAAGAATGGATTGTAAAAGTTTGCCAGATTTAGTGATATAGGTGTTATATCCATTCGTAATACTTCGAAATTTGACAGGATTTTTGTGAAATTTTGGCGTTAAGAAAATATATGGAAATTTAATGTTTGTAAGGTGTAAACCCACCTTCTTATTGAATGCCAAAAGATGATTATTTATTTCTCTGTTACTATATTTGGATAACTGGAAAGCATTATTATTCATTACATGCTCACTCAATAAATTATGATAGTATAATTTACAAATAATTGCATAATTTGCAGGAACCTTATCTACATAAACGATAACAAATTCCTTCTGCAAATCATCTATATCAAGTTTTAGATCTTTATTTGTAATTTCCCTATCCACTTTAAAATTCAAATATAGAATTTTCTTCAAAACACATGACCTAAATTCATCAAATGCCACCTCCCACACAATATATATATATTGTATGGGAGGTGGTTTGAGGGGTTTTGGACGTCTTTTGTAATTGATTCATTTATAGAATGAACAGATCTCTTTTCAGTTATCGGTAATATTACAACTGACAATCTTAATAAAAGCCTCTACTTTCTTTTTAAAATTTTTTTTTATTTATTCTTGAGCCATAAGTGGTCGTCACAACTGTCTTCATTTCGCGTACCTCCGTAACGGACACCCTCGTACCCCTTCCGGTACGCTTATCATCAGTCCATAATTGCTGCTCTAATGCAATGTTATGCATGAAAAGGAACGAAAATATTGCTCATAAACTAAAACGTCAAAGGAATGAATTCAAATAATGAGGATTTTTGTAGACCTTTACAGCAGTATATCGCAAGAAACAATACGCAAAAGTTCTCAGTACATTACATTGTTTTTCAAAAGAATTTAATGTAATTCTTATTTCGGACTACAAATACCACTGAAATTCAGAATGTATATTGCCTTTGAGAATATCGCTTGCTAGACATTTGCGCACGCTCCAATATTAATTACATCTCATTTTGGACCAATGATTTTATATTCTTTGGGTTCTGAATTTATTTTAAAATTTCTACGTCAAGGCAGGTGACTTGATTTAAAAGCGACCTTTTTGGCATAATAACTCTTGAATTAATTTTTAGGCGTTATTTTTTTTGCTCTGAATATTGATATTTCTTCACACCTCACTCCCTTCTTGGGTCGCATTGGTGGATGCACTGCGCCGCATGCGACCCACGGAATGGACACCCCTGATTTGAAGTAAAAGCTAGTATTGGTGAAGGGGATATTTATTTTAGTTGTTTTTATTTTAAAGACGGACCAGATACGCTTGTTTCCTTTTTACTTTTTATTTGACCACACATCTATAAGCTATTTACAAACGCAGCAAATTTTAATCATTTTATAATTGGGAGTTTCAAAGTATTAAGAGTTCCATTATTGCTCACGTCATCGTATTACAGAGAAAATTCTCGTCTCGCCTATTTCACAGAAAGTTCTCATCTGCCAGCACATGGCTGAAGAGCAGAATATCTGCATTAGCGCGCATGACGTTGGCGCACGTTCACATACAAGAACTTACAAATAACATAATTAGCATAATAAAATTAGCACATAATTAAAGTACAATTTAAATGTATTAATAAAATTTAAATCTACAAATCTACACAAATGAAATATAAAATACAATACAAATACACACAATTCACTTAGTATCAATTGGTAGAACATTTTTTTTACTAATAGCTCTTTTAAATTCACCTGATTGAGTTTTTACCTTGACAACTCTCACTTTTCCGTCTGACCCATGATATACTTCTAGGATTCGACCTAAAGGCTAAGTATTTATGGGTAAGAAATCTTCTTTGATTAAAACCATTTGACCTATCATTAGATCATTTTTTCAGTTATCCATTTCGATCTAGCTTGCAATGTATTCAAATAATCAGACTTCCATTTTTTCCATGTGTGTTGTACAACCTTAGTAATCTTTTCCCACCGACTGAGACAAGTTTCATTTACATTTATTAAATTTGGTTCAGGTATTGATGTTATAGGTCTCCCTATCAAAAAGTGACCAGGGGTCAAAACATCGAAGTTATCTGCGTCACTATTGAGGGGAGTCAGTGGACGCGAATTTAATATTCCCTCTACCTGAATCAAATTGGTTTCAAATTCTTCAAAGGTAAAGTAAAGATTTCCTATCGCTCTTTTAAGATGGTGCTTCACAGATTTTACACCTCCTCTCAAAGTCCTCCAAAGTGAAGGGACCTAGGAGGTATAAGTTTCCAATCTATACTTTCTGACACGTCATATTTAGCTAAATTTTCATCGGGAAAATTAATTAATTGATGAAATTTCTTTAATATTGAGTTCGCTCCCATGAAGTTAGTAGCGTTATCTGTGTAAATTTTGGAGCATTTGCCCCGTCTATTAGTAAAACGTTTAAGTGTTGCTATCAAAGCATCGGAAGTGAGATCCGATAATAACTCGAGATGGATGGCCTTCGTAGAAAAACATATGCAAACACAAATGTATACTTTATTTAGAGTTCCCTTTCTCTGATTTTTATATTTGTCTAAAAAGGGACCGCATAAATCAAGTCCAGCAATAGTAAATGGGCTGGATACATTTACTCTTTCACTGGGCAAATTTCCCATAATTTGTGAAGAAAGAAGGGGTCTGCTTTTAAAGCATGTCACACATTGATGAACGGTTTTACGTGCGATGATACGGCCGCTCCAAGGCCAAATTTTTGTCGTACTGCATTTAACAATCCCTGTGGACCAACGTGAAAGAGTCTTCTACGCAAGCTGTTAAAGTAAAGTTTACTTAATTTTGAACTTTTGGGTAAAATTGCAGGATGCTTAAGGAAGTATGGCACCGAAGCATTTTCTAATCTTCCGCCTACACGAACTATTCCTTCTCAGTCCACAAATGGAAACAAATTAGAAATATTACTTGGAATTTCTTTTTTATCAAACACGGTACTTTGGGCATGCTTGATAAATTTTACTTCTGACTCCTTGAATTCGATTACATTTAGGGGCCCAAACTTCTTAGACTTATTCCTACAGTAGTAGATGAATCTGAAAATGTAAGACAAAATATTAATAACTTTGAAATAATTATTAGAAAGTTCTAAAAGTTCGTCAAAGATGCTAGAGGAATCGCTATTCAGCAAGACAGTCTCTTCACTTCTCTCAGCTTCAGGCAATTTTTTAATTTCTTGAACTACAGTCTCTTTCTCATTTTCTGTAAGGTAGTCTAACTCAGGAACCACTTGTTGAAAGTTTTTAGGAAATTCAGGATCTGTCAAAAATTCTGCACCTGTCTACCACCTGGAATTCGTCACCAGACAGTCAGCGCTCAGTCCACGAGAGAGGAAGTCTGCAGGGTTTTCATTACCAGCACAATGGTACCATGAGTGGGGATCCGTTAGACAGGTTATTTCGTTTACTCGGTTAACAATGAATTGTTTCCATCGGGTTTTGTTTCCCTTTATCCAAAACAGAAATATTTTGGAATCAGTACAATGATACTGTAAACAGGATCTTTTAAGATTCACGATCTTTTTCACCTTAGATGCTAGATGAGCAGCGACTAGAGCTCTGAGTAATTCTAGTCTGGGTAGAGTTACACAGTTTAATGGTGCTACACGGCTTTTTGAAGTCACAAGTTTAACAGAAATTCCATTCCTTGACTTAGTTCTCAAATATATGGCTGCGCCATATGCCTTTTTGCTAGCGTCACAAAAGCTATGCAACTCAACATCATCTTCTAGCAAAATAGAATCTAGAACTAATCGGGGTATTTTTAGATTTCCTAAGTGGGGAAATTCCTCACACGATTTTTTCCACTCCTTTTCAATATGTGTTGGCAAAGGGTCGTCCCATTTTCTTCTCTCCTGAGATCTTGAAGGAGGCATTTCATTCTAACGATGAAAGGAGAAATTAACTATTATGGGTCAAAGATCTTACCAACTGCTTGCAGTATGAAGCGTTTCGTATTTTTATCTAAGGAAGCAAATTCCAATAGACTTTTAGTATCCAAAGTCAAGTAATCTTCATAAGTGTTTCATGACAGTCCTAGGACTTTTGTTTAATTTGCGCCCAAACTTACAGTTTCATGTACAGGGAGTACATCAAATCTTTCTTTCTTCCCTTGCTCCATTAAATTAGCATCATTAATAATCTATTTTCTAAGATCCCTTTCAGCAGCTTCCATAATATATTTTGCTCTTCGTGAAGTTTGAAGCGCTTCTTCAAATTCGTTACCACCGGAAATAAGATCGTCAACGTAGAAGCTTCTATCTAAAAGTTCTACAATTTCAGGGAAATCATATTTATACTTCTCAATATGATGCCTAATTGTGGCTGCGAGAAGAAATGGACTTAAACTGACACCAAAATTTACTCGATTAAAACGGTATACCTGTAGTTTGGGCTTTTTATGGATACACGGTTCGTCACACTCCAGAGAAATCGAACGGCATCTTTGTGTTCGTTAGCGAGACAGATTTGTAAGAAAGCTTATTTAATATCAGAACAAAAGGCTATTGCATTCAATCTAAAATTAATTAATATGTCCAAGAGATTTGGATTTAAATTAATTTCTGGCCATAAACAATCATTTAATGAGAATTCATTATTTTGATGACTTCCAGCGTCAAATACAATTCTTGTTTTCGATGTTAAGCGACCTTCTTTTCTTACGGCCTGATGAGGTAAATAATATACAGGTCTTTTTAACTCGTTATCTGTAGTTTAGGTTTTAACTTCGTCTATAATACCCTGTTCTGCGTAATCGAGAATGATTTCATGGTATTGTTGATATAATTCCGAATCATGACCAAATCTTCTCCATAAATTCTGGAAACGTTGTTTAGCTAGGGAATAATTATCGGACAATTCATTATAAGATTTTCTAAAGGGAAGTTGTACAATATAACGGCCATTTTCGAATTCAACAGTTTCTTTAAAAATTTCCATAGCTTGATCCCTTTCATGAAGAACTGGATCATCTCGTATCCCCAAACCCTCTAAATCAAAAAATAATTTTAAAGTATCTTGAATAGATTCATTATTTAATCAAAAAAACACTGTCCTTGTTTATCAATTTGTCTTTCTTTAAGTTTACCACACGCAATCCATCCAAATTCGCTTTCTTTGAAAAATAACTCTTCATTTACTTTATACGTATTCTGTTTTAAAACTTTAAAAAATATATCAGCACTAATTAAAGCGTGTACTTCTTTTGCTTCATTAAACGATTTGTCAGCTAAAGTTAAAAACTGTGGAATTTCCACATTAGAAATATCTAAACACGAGGAGGGTGTAAATTCAGTTATTTTGCCTACAATCAAGAAATCTATTGGTTCAGCAAAACTGCTATTTTCGTTTGAAATAATTGTGTTTAATTTCCATTTTATGTTCTGCATTAATCCATTTAGACCGAATACCAGTGTCTTTATTTTCTGCTTTTTTATTCCCAAGCAATTACTCATTCCTTCTGTTAGTACATAAATATTACTCGCGGAATCAAGTATAGCTCGTATTTTTATTCTTTGATTATCTGCTCTGGAAACATAAATCTCAGCAGTTGCAAACAGAACATTTTTTTTGTTTTGTTTGACTGTTCGGGCAATGTGTTATTACTCAACACTGACGCGGTCGTATTTGCATTAAAATTTTTATTAACTGTTTCGCAATATTATTTTTCATTTCCGTTATTGATGACTAAAGGGTTTTTCATTTTCAATTTAGTAGTTTTGAGAACAAATCAAATGGCTATGTAAACCACCACATATATGTACATCTATATTTAGACAAGCAATTAATTTGAATATGGTTGGATTTTAAGCACAAATTACACAGTTTGTGTTTACGAATGAATTTAAGTCTTTCATCAACACTAAATATTAAAAAGTAGGGCATCCATATATTGGATGTTGTGACTTACACACTGTACAATTTTTATTTTTATTTTCATTTACTATGAAAGCCTTTGGCTTAGAATTGTTGGCACAAAATTTATTTGAGTTAACTTTAGGATTTCTATCAACAGACAATAAAACGGATTCTCGCTGTTCCAAGAATGCAATAAATTCTTCAAATGTTGGAACATTTTTGGATTTATGAGATAATTCAAATTTTCTTCTCGATTCTCTATCAAGTTTCTCAACAAGAATATTAATAAGTAAAACATCAGATAATTTATTTTGCTCATATTTAAGCACTTTTAATGCACGTATATTTTTTTGAACGCAATCAATCATATTTCTAATTTCAGTGGAATTTTCATTTTGTATTTTGTCAAATTTCAAAATGTTTTGAAAATGTATATTGATTATCAAACGTTCATTTTCATATCTATTTTCTAAAAATTCATATAGGGAATCTAAGTTATCAAAATTACTACACAAATAATTTACTTCATGAGTTAAACAAGATCTGAGGTAGTACAGCTTCTGAGACTGACTCAGTTGCGTATTATTTGAGATCAGATATAGAAAATAATTAAACAAGTTTATGCATATAGTATTTAAATGTTTACAGATACAACAGACTAAAATAAAACATTTTTATGTATTATTCTGCGTATTTTAGCTGAAGTATAATATTTAATGCATCAAATATTAACGTATAAGAAGCGGACTTTTTCAATTAGTTTTTTTTTTTTTTTAATAAAAATATCAAATGTTTTTGTCTAAAATTCATAATACATTTTATAATATAAAAACGGTATCAAATTCTTATACTCCAGCATTTGCTTCAATTTACTTATTCTGATTACATATATACATTAAAAAACTCATATCGAGAAAATATTAAAGATTCTTAATTTTCACTATCACTAGATAAAATAAGAAAATGGTGTTCAATTTGAATATTTAATTTCAAAACGTAATTTTTTTTCCTAAAATTCAACCGATTCGTTTAATACGTAAAATAATCATATGTAGTAAGTGTATAGAATTAAATACACCCGAATATCTTTGAGTCTGAGATTCAAGGAACTTAAGAGCACGTGAATCAAAGAACATGGCAAAAAGTGAATAAGAACTGATAAGAACAAAGAACTCTTCATCCAAAAGAACAGAAATACCAATTCCTCTGTATGATGTGTGTATATATATATATATAAGGAGAGAGAAAGAGAAATTGGAGCTTTCATAATTAAATTTGTCAAGATATACTACATTCAAAATATGCCAAGAAATACGATATGAAAAAAAATCAATTCTCAACGTTTCGTTTCATTTTTAATAACTTAAAATTAAGTAGCTAAATATTGAATCCTTGTAAATTTAATTTGTAAAACGCATATATAAACTGATATGGAAATTTCTATTTCTCTCTTGGAAAAGAAACATACTTAAACATTCGATGAAAAAGGAGAAGAATGATATAGAAGTTGTTATTATAGATTACGAAAATGAAACTATTTGATTAGTGGGCAAAGAGCTAGTGCTGTCACATTGTATCATGTAACTAAATAAAACACATTTTTTTCTGCCGTTTTGAGATAAAGAAGTTCGATTACTCTTTCTCAAAATTAAAAAAAAAATTATGTAGCTTAATAAAACACATTTTTATCTCTAGTTTTGAGATAAGAAAATTCGAAAATTGATAACTCTTCTTTTTTTCTAAAGATAACAAAGGTCAATAGACATTTAAAAAAAAAAAAGATTTCTTTTTAAGATCTGATTGAGCTGATAACGAATGTTCCGATATAAAATTTAGCATTGGATATTTGATGATTCTACTTAATGCTCTAAACTTACTGCTGATTGGATACCAAAATAATTAATTTCTTCTCTCTTTGTGTAATCATTTTCTCTATTAACCTAAGAAATACATCTAGTCCTGCTAAAGAAAAGCCAATAGTCCCAATCAGGAGTGGACTGACAGCTATCGAGACCCGTGGTGGATATCTCACTTATAGGAATGATCACTATACAAGATGTCAACAAAAATGTATGTAATGAGCATTTATTTTATTTAAATTAAATCATTAAAAAGATTTGGAAAGCAAGAAGGGAAAACAACTTACATTCACAGCTATACATACTTTTAAAAAAATATTATTCATAAGCCATTTTTAATGTTTGAAAATATTTTTTACTTTTGTGTCAGTAAAAAAAACCCTAAATATGTTGTGACGATGGGCTATTCACGATTTTCTCTTCACTAACTCGAAAATTTTTAATAATTTGTTTATGTGAGAACTGCATAAAATTACAATTTCTTCCAAATTAAAATGAAATGTAAATTAGATGAAGATAAGAAGTGCATCGAATTGAGTTAGAGATCATTATATATAAGTGAAATAGAATTGAAAAGAAAAAAAAGAAAGGACATAAAGTATAAGGACATGCTGACAAATATTTCTACACTGAATTGAATCATGGTTGTCAATCGTTTATGAGGGAAGTGAATCTTCTATAATCTTGAATTGTTCTGACTGATTTAGTTTACTAAAGTATACTGATTTAGTATCTTAGCATATATGCTAAGATTTTATAATTAGAATATAAACTAAGATCAACTGAGTTAAGAGGAATTCGAGAGAAAGCAATCTTGCATATTCTATGTTGCTAGTTAATAAACTGTTTTGTCCTGATCTCACGTAACTTCAATGGAAGTTTTGAAATTATTAACTATAGATTTAATATATTGATAATATTAGACTTTAAGATTGTTGTAGAGTAAAATAATGAAAGAAATACGTCACACTATTTTAGCGAGGTTTGATTTTTTTTAATAAAATTATAGCATCAACGCTTTTAATATAAACTTTTGAACATAAACACGCTACATATTTATGAATAATTTTCCTCATAATATAAAGCTTCCTTTATATATATATTCCTACATATAGTTACTTATACTTAAAATCTAAAATTCTTCTGAATCCCTCACCCTTTTTTAATGTCCATACATACCGTAACCTTTCATCTTTCAAAAGCATTAACAATAAGAAGCATTAGAAATGTAATTAAAAAAAAGAGCATAATGAAGATCGGATGGGATGCAATGAATGTAATCTGTCTCAATCAGTTGCTTAATGAATCTGTCTCAATCAGTTGCTTTTTTGAATAGTGTAATTAAATACAAATAAAATTTCCAAGCTGCAAGTTTTCCAGGGAAACCTGCAGTTGCGGTAATTTTGCTTCTTGGAGTACTCTCTTTCGGGCTTTAATCAGCGCTCTCTGGCTGAAAACTATTGTGATACTGAACTATGGAACTTACACTTTCCTTGAAGTAGTTATAAAATCATGAATAGAGTTTAAAAAATTTTAAAATTAAAGCATTGCAATAACTATGTTAAAATTTAGTTTGGTGGATAGAAAAATTTCAAAGCATATAAATCGAAAGATTTTTTTTTTTTTTTTGGGATTGAAATTTACTTTGCTATTGTCATGAGAGATTGAGCTTTCTCTCAGTACTTTATTATCTATGTACTGAGAATGAACACTACATGTTAGTTTAAAAAAGAAGAAAAGTCTTCGTTTTAATAGAATGTTAGAGAAAATAATTAACTATTTAAAATTTAATCATGACAAGTGGTTAAAATTAAATCATAAAGTATTTTCGCAGGCAGTGGTCTTGATGGAAGTAGGTGAGGTGGGGACCACAGATTCGATTGTACAGTCGAGAAACCGCAGTTTGCGGCTTGAATTTCGAAAAGTTTTTAATTATGATAAGTTTTCTTCGTTTTGGGAAGCCTAGAGCAAAGCATCTGATTGGCCAATTGGGAAGTACCCTATCAGAGAGAAATTGAATGAACTTTCCAAATTCTAGATGGCGAGCCAAAAGCACCTGGGTGTAATTTTAATTTGTAATGCCACATAATACAAATTCCACTTGTCGCAAGTCAATACGTAGGTTTTCTGACATGCAGACAAACAATAAAGCGCAGGGTGGATAAATTAATATACTATTAGGTACTGAGAATGTATTTATATATATTAACTGCATTAAAGTCATCTACTATATGGGACTCTTTACTATTGAAATAGCCAAGGAAGAAGCCTCAATTCTTTCAGATCCAATTATAAATCTCATCTTCCTCGTAACCTTTTCCATTTGTAGACTTGCTAGTGGATACACTATGAGTCTTACTTTTGACAAGATGCAGGAAGCCTATCCTACCTACACCAATTGTAATTTATTCCTATGTCTCTCCCGAGTATCTTTTAAAATTATATTCGACTTGATGGAGAAGGTATAATTACACAACATCTCATCTCGTTCACGATTTTTTAAATATTTTTGTCTTAGTGGACTTAGTCTAGCTTTCGACTAGACCATGTGGATGAAGCCACAACATAACAAAGTCGTCTACGAGGGTAGTTTAAAAAGTACGAAAGTACCCGTTTTTAATCACAAATGGCGTTGCTAAGACAAGTTGATGTTACCTTAATATTGTTAAATGGCGCAAAAACGAATTTGACTCTGATTTATAAGTTAGTTCTTTTTCTGCAGCATCGTCATTTTGCGTCGAGTGGTCATCATCGATAAGACCTGGGTAATAGATCGGGAAAAAGTAAAAAATAAAACAATGGATTGCATAGGAAGGCTAAAACGGTTTTATTGGCTGGAAAAGTTATGGCAACGATTTTTTTGGGCTGAGAAGATATCATACTCAGGGACTTCTTAGAAAAAGAAGAAACAATCAGTGGACAATACTACGGTGAGTTTCTCATTCCTAACACGGGTACTTTTTGATCCACCCGCATCTATTACTAATAAACCGGTGTACCTCTTCTCTGAATTAATTTAATTACTATAATTTAAGAATTGTGATTATTGACACATTTGTAATTAATTAACCAAGTCAAATGGATTGTATAGTGGAAGAGGACTTCAAACATAGTTGAGAATTAAAATCAGAACAATGACTCAAATGAAAAGGCTATCATTGAGTGAACTAATTTAGTTTAGTTAAATAACATGATTTAATATTAACAATTCTTATCTAGAGGAAGAGAATTGTCGTGGTACTTCTTCGTTTACGTTTTTTCGTGTACATAACTTAGAAAATGCAAGGGTCTCAGGTGTGTGTTGTGCAAACGTAACAGTGTTGTGTATATGGGTGGGCCTATGTGTGAATGTGCTAAATTCTTGGCTAGCCTCCTATTTGAATGTGACGCCAGAAAAGATGAGGGGTAACCATAAAGAGAGAGAAAGCGCCCTTCCTCCTAAAAATGCGATTCACACTTCGGAACATTAAATGTGTGATCACCTTCTACGGGTCTTTTATGAGTAAAATCGAAGTGTCCAAAGGAGACCATTCTAAATTAAAATTCTTTTGTTTTATGATCGTGGGAGCCACGTATTACTAATTAATAATCCCTACGACTTTAAATTGCACCAAAATTCATTTATTATTCTGGACTGGATTATTTAATATCATTAAAATTTCTTTTTTAAGCTCAGACACGATTTCAGATAATTCTTAATGCATAAAATGGGTTTGATTATTTTAAGCATAAAAATAACATATATAGCCATAGCTTTTGTCTTAAATTTTTGGAATATTTTTTTCGTTGTAAAAGAAGTACGACAATGAACCAGAAAATGTTTGACAACAATACATATTAATTTTATCCTTTGCTATATTTCCAACTAATTATTCTTTTGAAATAAGGCAAATTACAAATCAAAGAAAACTTTTGAATGGATAGAATTTTTATTTGGCTGAAATCAAATATTACATTTAAGTAAATAAATATCAGAAACAAAAATCTGAATATTTTTAATGCGAAAAACTTTTTTTAAATGAAACACTAACAAATATTTTTAGAAAACATTTTTCAAACTCGGCTCTTATGAGACTTTGTGTTAAATAATCTTTTAACTGTACCAGTTAAATTTTTTTTTTTAAAAAAAAGGGTGCAACGAATATCAATCATTACTCTTTAAAAAAATTAGAGCTTCATGAAACCGTTACTATGTATTGTTTAATGCCTTAATCATTTTCAATTATCCATTTCTCTTTCTATTAATATTCTCCAATATATTCCAAATATTTTATACTTAATTCTGAATCCCTGGGAGTTGACACTACATTTTTATGAAAACCACTAAAATTTCACTTTCAGTGTAAACTTTTCCTCTTAGTTTTTCAATGATTTGTCCTTACTAAATTCTCGTTATACTGTTACAAATGAAACGACACTAAAATACTTTTTATCACCGTTCAAAGTTTGATAGACATTTATCACTTTAATTAATAATAGATATGCAAATTTTTCAAAAGATGGTGAAAAATTCATTCTTTTAGTAGAGTCACAGAAGGATTACAGGACTTCTCTTTATATTTCTCAAATTTATTAGAAGTTTTATAATCTTTTTAAATGTTGAAAGTTTTTTTTTTACACGCAATACAATGCGTATACCTACATATTTCAAATGCATATATCTACATGAATCAAATGATTTTTTTTTTTGCTGTGTGTGTTTCTGCCATTTCCTTAAGGGACTTAAAAATCCCAGTTTCGTCCAAAAAAAATGAGACACTTAACAGATTCCCTTATTCTCATCATAAAATTGGTGTCACTGTTAACAACTCAAAGAGACCTAAATTATGCAGTTAATGATCAATTAATTAATTTATTCAAAGTAGTTAATTTCTAATATAGATTTTTTTTCCATTATGGAACCCGATTTATATTCTGCAAAATTAGTCAGAAATTGTTCCAAATTTCCTTCGAATCCGATCATATAATATACATTATTTGAATCCTGATTCTTCACAAAGATAAAAAAGTGATTACAATTAAAAGTCACATAAATTACCTCGACAGAAAGGTTTATCTCACCCTCACACCAAATATACTTTCAAATCATGAAAATACTTTCATAGGAGCACAAGCAGTCACCCTACCTGAGAAAAACAGTCCTCTCAGTACATCGCTGAAAACAGTGGGCGAGTAGTCAACATTTCTTATATATAAATATTATTATAGATTACAACTTTTGGATATCAAAAAAAAAATTTTTTTAGTCGGTAGGTCATATTGACATTGATCTACAATGAAATCTCAGGGGGTAGGCTTTGAACGATTCAATCAATAATTTCACAATAGGAAACAACATAAATTTTGAGGTGCTAAACATATGTCTTTGATTTTCTATGGTAATATACAAACAATCATTAATACATTAACATATATGAAGTAAAAATTATTGAAGATAAAATGAATTTTTATTACGAAAAAAGATGAAATAATATTTAAAGGGGAAATAAAGGCAAATTAATCTACGGACTGAAATAACTCAAGAACATTAAAAAAAAATTAAATATTGATTAACCTAAACTAAGACTATGGCTGCTTTGCTGGAAGCTTTTCTATAAGAATTAAATTTGTTTACATTGGTTAATTCGTTAAAAAGGTTTTAGTCCATAATTTAGATGAAAAGATGTTTATTTAATAACATAATTGGACAACACTACTAATCTACAATAACAATTTTAATTTTGAAAAAATTCTAAAATCGAAAGTTCAATGCAAAATTTTGCACAAAGAACAGATTTAGCCACCTAAGGTACGCTTTTTTTAAAAAATTATTATTAAATTACTCAATATATATATATATATATAATCGTAAAAAATCATCGTTTACTTTACAAGAATTAAAGTAAACGATGAAACATCAAAAATAGACATAAGTAAACTTTTCCGATATTAAAATTAATGGAAACAGTAAATTATTAAATTGAATATATTTAAGTTAAATGTAATTAAAATTAAAGCAAAAAATAAGAAATTGAAAAGTGATCTGGTACGCCAAAATTGATCCAACTAAAACAATGACCCTTTGGGTGGCTAAAAATTCTAATAGAAATCAAAACTATCGACTCCACGCAATTTCTTTTCGTCTGCACTGGGAAAACCCCTAAAAAGAAAGTTACAAGATTTGGATATTGCGTACTACAGGTAGTAATATCTAATAAAGGTCTTAGCCTAACGAGAATTTGGATAATTAGTGTGTGCAAAAAAAACTAGACAAACCTAAACACAGCCAAAAAAAATTAATATTAGTAAAAAACAGAATTATTATAATATATAGCATTATTTGACACAAATGTGACAGTACGAATAAAATTAAGCACGTTGAGTATCCAACAGTTTAAAAACTTGATAATCAGTACACAATATTGTTGCACAGTGGCTTGCCGAATTTAATGGACTGTCATATATTTTCATAATTTGAACTTTTAAGTACTTCTGACACACTCATAAGAAGTTCAAATTAAAGGTGCACCAAACGAGCGAAAAAAGTTGTAAAATTTGCATTATAACTGATGTAATAGGTTCCAAAAACGTAATACTATAATTTAACTCCGATCCCTGGCATTACTCCAGACAGCCCTAAAAAACCAGAACTTTTCGGGATAAGCCCAATCGTATGGTAAGCATATGTATAAGTTAGTTTTCATCTTCATAGCGCTAAACAAAGTGAAGCTTGCACAAACTGGCATTTGAAGGACTATTTTCTTGTTGTTTGAGTGTTGATGATAAGCTTCGGATTTTCATTCGGGAAATTGCATCCTCCATAGATTAAATTCTAACATTTTTAGCTTTAAAAATAAACATTTTAATTCAGACACCAAAATTCAAGCCCTCGAAGTTTGCGATTTCATTTCTTTATATTTTGGAGCTTGATTCAAGCATTTAGTTAGCGAAGCCAACTTCAAGGTCGTACATGAAGAGCTGTGGGGACGAATTTCTACATATTTTAATATGAAGGAAATCTCTCCAGATAAATCGTTGAAAAATTGAGAACAGTCCTTTAGCCAATGAAAATTCAAGAGATTCCCCCTTTTCTCCATCAATTCTCTAGCCAATAAAAGTTCAGAAATTGTCACTTACCTCTTAACTCACCCTTACATAGTGGAAACTCCACCTACTCATTCACACAATGATCTCATTGGTGCTGCCTGAAAATATGCTAATTTCCAGAAAATATTCTTAAGCCATAAAGTATTTTTTTTAAAAAAAAACTTAAAGTTTCTACAAATTTTTCTAATGTTTTAAATTACATTTTGGATAATAGTAGATTGTTATCAAATCTCTCCTCCCTTTTCTTGAATATAAGATTAAAGCTCGCACGTTGTTGTCTAAATTGGTGGCGTACCTGGGGGAGAAAGGATATGAAGGGACATATGCACGCTAAAAGAACTTTTCTAGAAATTGAAATACTCCAGGATAATTCTTTTATTATACTATTACACAGATGCTCTAAACTTTAAAAAAAAAAACTTTTCTTTCTTCGCATACTTACTTTTTTTTCATCTATAACAGAAAAAATGTAAGTATGGATTTAGATGGAATCATTTCATGAATAACAGAAAAAATGATTCCATCTAAAATCAGTTTCGCAAAAAATTCATCTTATAATATTATTCTATTAATTATTATTAAAATTATTCAGGCCTGTCAAATGTTTGACAGAATAATAATATATAATAATAATATAGAATAATCAAAAGTGACTCTGATTACCTCAAAAGCGACTTTGTGGGCCGCTTTGGAAGCGCATTTTATTTCAAAGGCCCGCGTTGTATTCATATATGTGATGAATTCTATTTATTATCTTCTATTTTAATTTTTGAACTTTTAACGTCCATCCAAATCAATTCAACTCCAAGTTAAAAACTCCTATTTTTTTCACCACTAAAATTGCGAGAAGCGACTACTCTTTCTGAAGCTCATTACAGAAATGGAGAAAATTCTGCAAAAAAAATTATATTTTATTGGTAATCGACTGCCTAATTTCTATCATGATCGAAGAGAATACTTCAAATGTAGTACCTCCCGCTTCGTACCACACTACGGAGGACTTTGAGATTCAGGGCCCTTCAAGAGCAACCTCCATTAATCCTCACTACATCGAAAAATAGAGGGAAAGAGATAAAAAATTAAATAACAATAAAAGAAAAACTGATTACTTTTTTTAGTTCATTAAAAATGCATTTACTTATTACATTGTAGTACAGTTTACTAGCTTGTAACACCCCATTATTACTTCCTTCACTTATTGTTAATTTCAGAGACACTGACTGCTCGTTTCTTTTTATTGCTAATTTAGCAACAGTATTGTATTGTGACTGCAGAATTTTTTTAAAATTAAATTTCATGCAAATACATCTAATTCAATGAGATACAACTTCCATTAATTTAATGCAGAATGTTCTTGATTTGTCTGATGGAGCTCGGGAGGAATACGCACTTCATTTAATTCGAGAAGTACTATTTTTTAATGAGATTTTGTGAAAAATATTTTATATATATATAAAAGAAGAAGCAATGAAATTATTATTAAAACCATTAAAATAAGAGAACAATTAAAATCCATATTCAATAAATGAAAACATTAAGAGAACTATGTAAAATAAATGAACAATATTAAAACAGAATTTGAAACTAAATGAATAATTTGAATATACCTAATAAAACAAATCATACACATTCAGACTGGGAGCTGAATTGTGGGGTTAAACATGTTCTATGGTACCAATCCTGTCCCAGTGCATCTTGTTGGACAAAAAATGGATTACTCTAAAATGCAAAATATAAATTAAAGAAAAGAAACAAGAAAAAAAAGGGGGGATAAAAGGAAGAAAATGAATGGCAAGATATCTCAATTACAATTAAAAAAAACCAATATTTTCCAATTAAATAATCTTTATCTAAAAATATTCCAATTAAAAACTTTTCAATTAAAAACTATAGATTAAAATTTTCAATTAGAAATATCCAATTAAAATATCCCATTAAAAATATTCAAAAAGGCCTTTAATTAAAAACTGTCCAATTATAAATTTTTTTTAAGAAAATTAAAACTCAAAATCAGTATAATTAAAATCTTTTTAGTTAAAAATTTAAAACTTTAAGAACTACAAAATACCCAAATCTAAGTTTTTCCAAGAAGAATTAATTCAAATAAAAAAGACGCAGAAGCCAAAATGCAAGATCTTGTGGCATGTGATCACGAATTACAGTGCAATTAGTTCAAGGAACCTTTTAAATGAAGATGTCTAATATTATGCACTGTTGCCAGATAAAATCTGAATATCATTAATAATTAGTTAAAATGAGTATAAAATGTTTTAAAATATGGAATATTTAATAAAAATTTCATAATAAATACAATTATGATTAGAAATCATATCAAATGGAACACAAATCAGAATTTTAGTTGTTAAAATTATTTGGATTCCATTGAATAAGACATCTTCACTGCTAGACCACTATCTAGCTGTCTTTGTAATCCTAATTTTGTGGGGTGGATTTGTTTTTGAATTGAAAGATTTTAAGATTTCACGAGAGTCCTGAAAGGCATTAGCCCTTATATATAAGACTACATTTTTTAAAATCTTACAATTCTAAAAGATATCAGAATAAACTCTCATTACTCAAGACGTAAGTATAAAAAAATCATATAGTTCAAACTATATATAAAATAAAGATCCTAGTGAGAACATTGTCATAATATTAAAAAAAAAAAAAAAAAAAAAAACCTTACATGTCAAATCTAATTTATTAAATCACATTACAATACCCTCTAGAGACCTTTAAGAACTCCTCATGAGAAATCTTAAATACATATCAAAATGGACCATCATACAAATTATTGGGAATGTAATTTTTTAAAAAATCTAATGGATAATCACATTTTATACATTCTCCTATAAATTTCTTAACATTATTGAATCTGTCTTTATCGTGAGTAGCTAGCAATTTATTACGATGCAAAAAGTTTAAAATAATATTTCTGTAAATGGACAAGTAGGTACTTACTTCTCCCAGTAAGGTATTTTAATTACCTTAAATTTAAATACATCTCTTTTATAAAATAAATTATTATAAATGATGTAATCCTTTAGCTGTAGTTCTCTATCTAAATATTTAGACTTATTTGTATCTGATAAGCCTGCAATAAAACCAAATAATTTGGATAAATTCAAAGTTCAGCTTATATATATATATATTGATAATTTACTAAATTTTTCATTTCATTCTGTAATATATGTAGGTTTTTAGTTTTAATAAATTTCTTAAATTTGTTTTTAGTTGTTTTAATCTGTATTTTAATGTGATTTGGTATAATTTAAAATATGTCTAATTAACATTAATAATTATTTACATATATATATATATATATATATATATATATATATATATATATATATATGTGTGTGTGTGTGTGTGTGTGTGTGTAATAATTTAACTTAATTCCCATTAATTTCTCACTATAATAATTTAATTTACTAAATTTACCCATTCTCTCCTTTAAAAGGTAATGTTTATTCGTATTTCCTGATCCCCTTCCAAAGTATCCTTTTATTTATTACATCACGCGCTCTTAAAACTAGTTAAATCCGCTTAAACCAATTATAAATCTGTCAAAACAATCCCTTTTAATTCTCTATCTATTATGATATTTCCCCGGAATCCCGTTATTCATACCACGCGTCTCTGACGTTTCAAATAAAATTTCCGTCATATATAAACACAAACACAGCGAGAAGCTCGCTCTTTAATAAATGTTTCTGGTTCTTCTGAGCCTATCAGAATCAAAATCATATTATTTGAAGGATCCAACATATCTATATAGGAAAAAAATAAACTTTAGTCTTATGGATTATTCGACTCTGTGAATCAGAAAAGTGAAACGCTTTAAAGTTTAATTATTCAGCACTTATTCACGTTTCGTTTTGACTCTTTATACAAGTTAATTTCTCATAATAACAATTAACAATTGAAAACTTATGTATCAATTGTAATTTTTCCTCATTGGCCATTAAGGAAATGTAATGAACAAAAAGGGTAAAGAAAATTTGTTAAAGACGTATGTTACATGCTGAAATTCGATTTATCAAAATCCGACCCATAACAACATCAAACCTTGATGTCATGTAATATAAAACTATGAAAAAAAATTTCAAAAATGGAAATAAAAAAATTAAATATTTTATTACAAATATGCTTAAATAAGTTAATAACTTAAACTGTGAGAAACTGCTTATAATTATAGGTAAGATATAACTGAAAAGCGTTTCAACTTTTTTGCCACAATATGTTTTACATTTAATTGAAATACGATTATCAGTACCATTTAAATATTTGTTTAAAAATGATTTTGAGTTGTAGGAAAATTTGATGCAATCAAAGATTTAAATGATTCTTCAACGATAATTATTCTTTGTTGTATCTTAAAAGGATAGAAAATGTTTGCCTCTATTTTACTCTATAAAATATCTAAACAATAGGTGGGAGTTGAAAATTAATACACTAAATTAAATTTCTTAAAAACTTACACTGGGATTTTTTAAAGTCTGTGGAGAATACGGATAAGAAAGGATTATAATAATAAAATAAAGAGAAAAATAGAATCTCACTTATAGAAGTTTAGTCTATATTTTTTTGATAACTATTCTCACAAAATGACAAGTGAGAGATGGTGAAATTTTAATTCGTGAGAGCCAGATATATGGCTTTTCTGCGTCAAACAAGGTGTAACTATGATCTAGATGTTTGGAAAATGGAAGAAAAAAAATTGATTGACAAGGAGAGTCGAAACTTCGTTATCGTATCCCGAGGGCGTGTCACCCATGTTTTACCACAAACAGTAAACTCCCTGGGAGAGAAAAAGAACACTACGATACCTCGAAGTTGAGATCACTACCTGATAAGCTCTATGGCTTTCCAATATGATTAAAAAATATGTTTTCATAATTTTAAAAATTATTAACTGTTTCAATTAATAAAATTGAAATTTCTATATATAATGGAATGTAGTAAATATATCCTTTTCTGCGTGCATTACAAACCTCCTCCTGTCTAAAGCATAACATCTTTTTAAATTTTTAATTTCCTTAACAGCATTTAAACTATTCACCAAGAATGTTGTAAAATTTTTTTAAAAGAAAAACGAGCTTAAAATATAATAAATATGAAATATATAATCGTATTTGAAGCTTTTTTTCATGTTGCAGAATTCGAAACTGATGTAAAGAACTAATTTCTTAAAAATGCAATTAATACAGAAATATAATTGCATTTAGAAACTTTTTATGTATATATGAGAGATAGAGATGGTATTTTTTTTAAATACTATCAATGATAAAATATACAATTGCATTTGGAACTTTCTTTTTGTAAAAGAATGTAACTTTTTTTTAAAATACTGCCTATTACAAAATATATTTTGAATTTGGAAAATGTATTTGGAACTTTTTTATATGTGAAAGAATGTATTTTTTTGTAAACACGATCGATTACAAAATATATAACTGTATTTGGAACTTTTTTTGTTAGAGAATGTATTTTTTTTAAATACTATCAATATAAAAAATATATTATAATTTTCTTATGTAGCGGGCCTCGAAACTGATGCAAAGAATTCATTTTTTAAAATACAGTTATTATAAAAGGTATAATTGTATAAAACTTTTTTATGTAGCAGAGGAAATCCTTATTACTCTGCTTTTCTAAAAATCTTGCCAACGTCATTGCGTGTGACATAGTTACAATTGGACGACTACCATATTGGAGCATTAATTGCTCTGTTTGGCGATCTTGGCACGTTTCGAAAAAACCTTTAACCCCTCAAGTAAAGACTCCCCGATATTTTACCGAAATATAATAAATTTTAAAAGATTTTAGTAGCCTTTGCCTGTTACTATATGTACTCCTGAAAGAACATTTTTAAATATGAAATATTTAAAAACTACTTAAGAAACAGTATTTCTGATATGTATTTAAGCAGACTCTATTTGTTATACATATTTAAAAATTTATCAGTATGCGAAGAAATCTTAAATATTTCACAAAAACAAAGAATAATTATAACTTAGTAAGAACTAATATGATCATAATTTTTTATTTCATTTTACTCATACCTTTTTAATCATTTTTTTAAGAAAATTGTGACCGCTTTTTCATTAGGCTAAGAATTTTTGTTCTCGTGGTATCTTTTTTTATTTTTCTTAAATGATTTTTATTTTTGTAACTTGATAAAATTATATCAATCCTTGAACATTTTTTAAATAGGAGAAATAAGATTGATGTAGCGTTTTCTTTTCTTTTAACCAAATGGTAATTCTAAACTACAGAAATTGCTTCTTTCATGGTAATGACGATATGCAACCCCCAAAACCAATTTCTGGGTATGATGCTAGTTTAAAAATATTTATAATGCCCTTCGTATTCCAATTTTCGATCAATACGTGAAGCACGTCTAGAAAATTTTTATAACTGTACAGAAACTATTGAGATAATGATAATCTAATGTCATTTAAAAACTAGATCACACCAACTGTTAAAAGGCCAAAAATAATAATAATAATAATAATAATAGATGATTCCTTAAAATCTCCATAATTAATTTAATATTCTTTTTTAAATCAAATACATCTATTTCATTTCAGCAGTATACACGAGAGGTAAGTTAAGTCACTTCTTGTGCAATCGTATGTCACTCTACTTCCACATATTAGGCTAGGGTTCTGTCCTCGGAATTTCCATTTTGTCTTTTCGCTCAAAACAGCATGTGAAATTTTCAAATTACTAACCAAGTTAATTTGAATATATCAATTCTTACATAGAACATGATTTAAAAAGAAATTTTCATGCAATCACTATAATAAAAGCAGGTTCAATTTTCATTCCTCTGTCACTCGTCTGCACTAGTTTGTAGCTAGCTTCTCGTATTGGATGCTCGAACCAAGCTCCAAACGTTATAGTCTAAGCTTAAACAATTTATCGAAATCTTAATCGTAATCTCGTAACCAAAAACAAACCGAAATATTTAACAAAATCATTTCATCTGCTTTAATGGTTTGTTGATGGTGATATGTATGTTAAAGTTATTATGTTATTTTAAACATGTTTTACTTTTATTTATGACTGAGTAACCTGGACGAACTGCTTACATATCTTGTGTAGTTGGATATGAACAACTATGAAAATAACATTGTTGAAGGCATAGGAAATGAAGTTTTGTTGTCTGTTACAGGTTTCGTTTGCATCACTATAGGTTCATATTTTATGTATCAAAGGTAAGATAAGCTAGGCTGAATACATATTTATACTGTTCCTAATTGTGTGTATATCAACTTCTTAAATTTTGGAATAAGTTTGCATTATATTCTCCAAAGTCTGTTCATATAATAACATTTTAAATTCTGTGGCTGTCATTTGTTTAAGGACCCATACGTTTTAATATTATTTCAAAAAATAATTCTTTTTTTTCAAAGATGTCAAATTTTTTTGTCGCTTATGATCCTAAACTTTTGTAAATAAGCTGAATTATTTAGGAAATGAAAGAAAACAACACCCTCACCAATGTTCAATTTTTTTTAGATCACAATGGAAAAATTGTGTTTATTGAAATTATTCATTATGTTCTTTTTATTCCCCTAAAGTAGGTTCCATATCAAATTATACGAATATATTTCTTCAAAATCATTAGTATATTCTCTTGAAATATGTTTTAAGTCATGGGAATATAAAAGAATGTATGTAATTATAAAATCAACATCATCATAAAAGGGTGCTGATCTTACTGATTATATAAAAAATTATGTTTATTTTCATATCTAGACAAGAGTTGTAACAAATTGCATTTTTAGAACTTTTATTTAGTTGCAACTTGATTATCATTGAATTACTAAACTAGAATGACTGAATACTACCTCTCTGAAGAATAACATCTAAGTACTCAAGTGTGATTTAATGCCTTAACAAAATTTCTATTGGCAATATATTCTATATATAAATCTGTCTGTAAAATCAATCCTGAATGCTCAGGAAGCATCTATTTATATATATTAAACTATGAAATTTTATGTATGAAACCTTGGCTCATATCTCTCATGCAGTGATTGTTGGAATGGACAGTTGCATATCAGGAATGATGTCCTTGGATACCATATATTCTATATGTATATATTCCATGATGTGTTTGCATTCTGAACAGGATAAATGTAAATTAACAACTTTTCATTCAACTAACCATGTCTTTGTTATGCTTCTTTGGAATATTTAGGAATAAATGTGATATTATCCCTTGTAGACAAATTTTTTGCAACAAGACTGATTGTGTAATTTTAATTTTATTTGACAGATTAATTAAAATTGTAATGTTTGGATTATTCTGTTTCTTAATAATAAGCTCATAATAAATGGTTTTAATAATTATATTCACTTAATGTGATTTTTACTGTTTGAAGATATGATGCCAATTAATTGCAAACTGTAGTAATTTAAAGAGTTCATAAAAAGTGATTATACAAAAACAAAAATGCAAAGTAAAAAGTACATGATTCTTGATACTATTAAAAGTAAATTTCGACCACAGATTTCCTTTAACCTTAAATTTTCCTGATTGAAGTTTTCAGCTCCTTTCACTTTGTCTTTGTTTCCTCAAATACATTAAAACATTTAAACATGATTGCCTAATAAACTATACGACAACTTCTTCAACAGTTCTCACACCACTAGATTGAAAATTTAATTAAATGATCCAGATTTAGTTTATTTTTAACACATGTGAGGATTGCCTGAATTCTTAGCTCGTAGGAAAGGTTGCTATAAATGAATGCCGCAGTTACCTGCAATTATTAATAATAGCCACATTTTTTGATAAATAATGCACATATAGTCATATTAACAAGTTATTAATTATAATTGACAGTGAAATTTGGTCACTATGATTAATTATACATAATTTATTGAAACTTCAACTGTAACATAATCTATGTGCTGTGATAATGAATCTATCGTTGTAGACATTTAGTAGAGTTTTAAAAAAACATGGATGAAATAAAATGCTGATTTTTACTTATATTTTGAATTTAAAATAATAGTTTTGAAAGTTTTTATTATTTTTATGTTTCATCGTATCTATTCTTGTATAAAAAAATTTGAAATCTTGATGACTTCACACATTTAAATTTTGCTTCCACAGATATGTCAAAGTCCTTTCATCACATTTATTACTGTATAAATTATATACAATTCAGAACAGTGCATGGATTGATTTCATTGTATTTATTTTTTTAGAATATATTGAGAAAAGTACCACATTAAAAATAATTCAACATCCATATTAAGATTAACTCAAAAATTATGATATTTCTTTATATATCATTTGCTTTTCTCAGTTTATAATTTTGTTTTTAGCTTAACTATTCTATATTCAAATGGAAAATGTATTTTATTTGATCATACCAATAATTCAATGCTTTTGTTTTTATTTTGTTTTATATAGAAATAACTTGTTTGCAGAAGTGCTCATAATTTATACATTACTATGTCATAATTGGTATTTCTTGTTTTTAAATGAGCTGATCAACTTTGTATGTGTATTGTGGTATTTCAATTGTGTTTTCATTTATAATATATTTTATTTTTAATGAGTAACTCAACAGTGAAAATGTTAAATCAACATATTTAATCTAAATCAAAATATCAACTTATTTTCCCAATTTTTTTATAAGTTATATATTTTGCCTGAAAGAGATTCTGTGGCATTTAGGTTACAAAGTGATTTTTTACATTTGCAGTAGCTTGAGTAGCCTGTGCTTTTTTAATAGTAAATACTGAAATTATTGACCATCTAAGTTGGAATCCTGATGAGCACATTCTCATAAATTATTTCATTCATTGAATAATTTATGAGAATGTGCTTCATTTACTGAAATAAAAGTTTAATTGCAGACTAAAATCATTCCTTGTGTACAGTTGTTTTGAAATTTCATGTTTTGTGCCAAAATTATATTAGCTTTCATTTTCCTTAGACTTTATAACAGCCATTATATTCTACCTATTAGTCTTACTCCTATCTATATCTGGTATTCTTATTTATTTAATGACTGCTTAGGAGAGCGTCAAGCTTCTTGAATATCATGTAAGACTTCATGTAGTGCAAAAGATCTTTTCTTGTGTTCTTCACTATCTTTCATTTCAACATCTACAAAACATATTGTTTATCTTTTTCTGTCATCAGTCTTTTCTATTTTAGTATTATGGTGTACCTGTTCAGTTCTACCAAAACTTTCATTTCTGTTTTTAATTGAACCTGCAACAGTTATTACCTCCAAGACTTCACTCAAATCATTTAGTTCCACTTCCATGTTATCATTCATTGGGCCTATATCCTCATCCTTTGGTGAAATTGCTGACCAATGTTGGGCATTATTATTAGACTGATTTCTTAATTCAACAAGATCTTCACAATTATTGTTTGATAAGTAGGCTATTAAACTAATATTTTGCTTTGTAGCCAAACATAGCTTCATCTGGACTGCAATCTATTCCAGAGTAATAGATATGCTTTGTTTTTTATGAATTGAATAAATTTTTATTCCTTCTGACTACTTTGTTGTTTTGTTAGTTTCTATCCAAGTAGATTGCGTCTTTTCATTGTCTTGGTTTGTTCTTTCAATTGAATCTAATGACTGACTATGTCTTAGCTTTCCATGAATAACTTTAACTTCCTTTCACGTTCCAATAACTATAAGTTCACTCCATATTCAAACAGCTTCTTCAATAATTTTATTAGCAAATTGTGCATGGTGCTCCAAATAGTGTGAATGTATCCAATTGGTGATAAGAAACTTCCTCGACTTGTTTTGTTTTTAACACTCTTAATTGAATAAATTTCAATAAATGGTCTTGATAAACTATTACAAATTTAAATTGTCTGTCTGCTTGTGATTACTTGTATTGAAGTCAACTTAGGGACACCTCGAATTTACTTTGCTGTTTTTAATTGTTTTAGCAACAAGGCTTTTTCTTGGAATGCTTTCTTTTGATAAGAAATTCACAAAGATTTCGATAAATCATTAACATTTTTATATTTTGTCTTAACCTCTCTTATCATTCTATTTCACTCTCCATGATCAATTGCAACAAGAATCTCATGGATTATTTGAAAATTTTTCCCCATACTAATATAATGAACAATCAGATCTTTTCATTTTGCTCTGGAACAAAAAGTTTCTTAGGCTACAAATTCTAACATTAACAATATTGAGTAGTTATTTGTTATTGCAGCGCCTGTCAAATTACGATTACGCCAAGTTGTTGCCAAACTCGTGAAGCCTATCTTTTGATACAACCTACTTGGCAATATTTCTTAGTCACTTGGTGATTAATCATCGGGCACTGCTATAACAGACAAATATACATTACTGATACTTATTGATAATCATCTGGGATTTTGGCAGAACTATTTGCTTTCTTCGACTTTTGTAGAAAATGAACTAGATTCTTCTCTTGTAAGTAACTGATGGTTTCTCCCCCCCCCCCCTTTTTTAAATTAAAGCATGTCCATATATCAGTTTCAATTTAGTATGTACCGAAAAGAATCAAAACTGCCAAGCTCAAAGTATTCATGATAGTCCTGAAAAATGCAGGCATCTGCATCCAAAATAAGCAGAGAATTAATGATCTGTATTGGTGTTGCCATTGGTCAAAAATAAACTTGTGCAAGGAAAGATATAATGCATGTGCAATGGAAATCTCTAGTTGAAATGTCAAGTCAGAATAGAAAAAAGGCTCTTCATATAGTGAAGCTCTGACAGATGGTGATGACTCAGTATTTGAAATTTCAATTTCTTTTGAAGGAATAAATGTGTTGACTTGCAGGTTAGAAAATTTTTCTCCTATGAAAAATAAACTTTAGGATTCTGACTTTTGATGTGCAAAAGAATATAGTGAAATTTAGCACGTTATCAACGTTCGTTCTGGCTTTTGTACATTTTAATTTGATAGTTAAAATAAAAATTATTATCCTTAATGAAATCTACACTATTTTTTAATGCTATCTCTAAGAAACTTGAACATTTATTATTATGTTCCACATTGCTGTATGCATGCAGATTTAGTATCAGTACTGTTGCTCTAATTTGAATTGACGTTTTATTGAAGAGGAATTTATTTTGCTGAAGTGTTTGTGCATGAAATATCAGATTCAGTTAGTTCTCTCTATCACAGGATGTATTTTTTTCTTATAGTTATCTTTCGCACCACTTTTAAATAGAGTTATTAAGTTTTTTAATTACTGTGTACAATAGTAATGTGTCACTGAATTTCTCTGTTTTCTGTTCTAATGGCTGTAAAGAACATGTTATTTCATTAGCAATTTCTACAAAATTCAAGGTAGATGCTTAAGTTTGTAATGATGCTAGCTGCTTTATTTTTTTTTAATGTGAGCAAATATTTATTCTCTTTAATTCAAATAGCAGTCTTTTTATAATTTTCAAGCATTTTCATGGTTGAAATTGGAAATGAAAATTGATTGTACAATTCTGAATACATCTGACCTAAGAGATGAAATCAAATATTATAACTTTTGAGTATCAGATAATATATTGTTACTGTCAACACTGACCTTAATTAAATTTGAAAATACCAGCCATTCTTTGATAAGTTACAACTAAAGATTGGACTAAAAAATTAAAGTTATAACTAAAAGTTGACAGTGCTATTTTTGGATGTATAATGATTTTAAAAGTTTTTACAGTTTTTCATAAGCATACATTAATAGAAGTTTCTAAATTAAACTTTTTGTTGGGAAATTTTGCCATTTACTTTTAATATGGTTTCATTAACAATATTCTAAACAGAATCTTGTTTTCGATGAATTTCTCAACATCTTTCACATCACATGTAAATAATTTTGAGAGTTTTTTAATAAATTGTGTACATTTTTGTTTAATTTTTTTTACTGACCCTGCTCTAATGAATTAGTAGCTTAAAATCTTATTTTGAATAATGAAAACTTTGGTAAATTTGTAAAATCCTGTCAAACATTTTCGTCTCCAGAAAAATGTTTCCAAACAATAACTTGATTGGAAAAGATTGTTGTAGTTTTGGCTGTTTTAAGCCAACTTCCATGATAGACAATATTTTACACTAGTACCAAACTAAAAGTATATAAATTGTTATGTAATTATGTTGTCTTAATATAAAATGAGTTATATTTCAAAATAAGTCTTTTTCTTTTCAGACTCATGCGTAATAGATTTCCAAATAATGGGTCTAATCGGCCTTCTACAAGTGCACAACAATTGTCACTAATAAGCAATAGATTCAATGGTAATGCTGATCTCAACATGCAAAGATCTGCCTCTGCTCACTATGGTTCAGATCACCAATGTCCTGTCTGCCTCAATGAACCTCGTTATCCTGTTGAAACCAATTGTGGACATCTTTTTTGTGGTATATAAACTTGAAAAGATACTCCAATTTACTAGATTTTATCCAAAAACCTATTATGTATCTTTTTAGTTTTTTGTCTTCTACAATTATTTTTGATTAAATATGGAAGTGTTTTCTTGGTAACGGCTAAAATTACGAGGTACCTATTAAAAATTATTAATTTACCCTCTCATCATAATTAAAATAAAGTTAAAATCATAATTTAAGAAGTTTTCATAATTAAGAATTAGCTATCTAAAATTAGGATCAAGGCAACAAAAGCCTGGGTATTCAACAGATTGAGGAACTGCCAAAACAAACTTGGAGTATAAGTTGTGAAAGCTCGCATTGCCATTGAATGCTGTAGTCGTAAGCTAAGAAGCATGTATAGTAATGGGCAGAGAGATGATCAGGGGGTGAGACTTCAATTTGAAGGCGAAACGACTTCTAGAACATTGTAGTCTTCGGGAAGTAGAGAGGTTTAAAAAGGAATTTTAAACTGTATTAAAATTAAATGAAATTATTAAGAAATGCCATTCCTATACCAATTTTAGGGAAGATATTACTATTTTACAGAAAAATCATTAAAACGCAAGGAGAATGAGGTTGAAAAGGCAGAATTAAATATTAGGAACTGCAGTGCCACTAGTGATGCATGATGGTCAAAAATGATTTTATATGAAAAAATGGTAGAACTATTTTAAAACTTCAAAATTTTCAAATCAAAAATATTTTGAAAATTTGGAAAGTGGTTGACAGTGATGCGCAAGGCCCAATTTAACCGTGGGGCGTTGCCACTTAATGATGTGAAGTCCTGAAAATTTAAAAACCCACAGGATATCACTATTGAATTGCTTCAATGATTTCTCAGCCTTTTTAGTACTGGGAAATGTTGGTAAAGGTGGCCCAGTGCGGCTCTTGGTCTTTTTTGAGATGATGCAGTGGTTGCATCATGTTTTTTAATTAATTCTAAAATGGGTTCAATTTTTAGATCATTATGCAGGACTTCGTTCCTGATGAACCAAGGAGCATGAGTCTGAGTCTTTTCTGAGTTGAATATTTTGGAAGACGTGCAGTCCTTTCAAATGGGTGGTTACCTCTGACGCCCATATGGGCAAGGCATGCAACGTGATTGGTCTCAAGATGGACTTGTAGAGCAAAATTTTGTGCCAGATCGACAGCTTGCCCTTGCGAGAAATCAAGCGTGTGAGCAATCTGCTCATTTCGCAAACCTTTTGATAGGCTTTTCAGATATGGTGGGCGAAAGTCAATTTTGAGTCAAGAATTAACCCTAGGTATTTGTATTCAGTGACCCAGAGGACGGATTGGTCGAAAATGGAAACTGTTGGCAAATTGCCAATACACTGCTGTTTCATAAAGAGAAGGCAAGCGCTTTTAGATGCATTAACTTTAATTTTCCAGTTAATGAGCCAGAGCTGTAATCGAGAGATATATTTCTGCAATTTTGCAATAATTTTCCGATTGCAGATGTCTTGGGACATGATGGCAGTATCGTCAGCATACATGAAGTGTTTTCTTGTAATTAAATCGACACAAATTTCTGAAGTCCGGGTGATTAATTTTAGTCAAAATTTTTGAAGCCACAGTAACTGTAATTAAGATAATGTGCTTCTTGGTTTGTGATGTTCAAGTTTTTATTCCATTAACCTCTCAGGGACTTACCTGCTTTAAGTTAGTACATGAATCATGATCC
>BMAW01104814.1:149333-170404 GCA_019974015.1 Nephila pilipes
AAAAAAAAAAAAAAAAAAAAAAAAAAAAAAAAAAAAAAAAAAAAATCCAACATGATCATCAGAACTTAGAAAAATCAAGAATAATTTTCACATCAGTTTTCTAAGCGTAATTTTATGTCACATTAATATAAGAAATTGTGCTTTCATCATTTTCTGCTGGATTAATATCTAATTTATTGAAATCTATATGTGGTTTTTAAACTAGTGAAAAACAAGTACATAATTCATATTATCTTTTTCTCAAGTTTGAGAATTGGATTTAGATTTGCTTTTGATAAAAATTTAATTTAATTGTAAGTTTAAATGTGTTACACTATATATAATGTGTAGTTGTGTATATTTTGGCATTTTTATAAAATGTATTGATGAATCACTGATGTATTGATGAATGTAATTCTCCCAGTAAATGTTCTGATTATATGAAAACTGGTTTGAATTCAGCAAGGGAGGCATAATTACGTGTTATCATTGAAGGGTTGTAGCTTAATCCTACACACTAAATGTTGTAATGGTCCTTTTTGCTGGAATATTTTGTTTCTTGATTATAAAATGTTTTAAAGGAATCAAAATATCTAAAAAATATGTAAGTTTTCCATAGAACTAGTACAGTTCTAAAGTGATTGATTGTACCATTGATGCTGTAGTAAAATCTAATTGGTAAATTTTTATCATATTATAGTAAGTTATATAATAGATTAAGTGATTGTTTAAAAGAATAAGTATTATGTACGTATTTCACATTTTGTAATTGTATCTTATTTTTAAACTTTTTCTTATCAACATAAAAATAATGTGAAACTTTTTTCTTGTTGTTGAAATCTATTTTTTTTTTTACCTACCATATAAATCTTCATTAAAGGTTCCAATTTTACTTTATTAACAACTACATTACCAGAATTCATTTACTAATTTAATATTTTGTTAGATCTAGATTTTTTTTAAACATACAATAATAAAATTAAATATCAACATAAATTGAAAAAACAAATATTTTATTTAAATTGTAAATAATTCTAATTATAAATATTTAGTTAATAAAATATTAATAGGTAAATAAACCACCACATAATCATGTACATGTCTGCATTAATATTCTAATATTACATTGTAAACTGTATTTATTTTTTCTGGAAGTCTGTATTATCTGAAATTTAAGTAATTTTAAGCCATGATAGTTACTGTTAATTTTAGGTGAGCTCAGATATATTTGTTCAGAATAATGTCAACTTGTCTCATGCTTTTTCATACTAACTAATACTTGAATTCATTATGAAAAAATTCTATGATTTTCCCCATTAGTAGTTCTAATTAGGATTTATAAAATATAGGTACATGTTTTTCAAGCTTCTTATTTAAAATGAAATTGAGTGATTGAAATTGGATGTTTGAACCATCGCAATTTTAATCACCTGTTATGCAATTGTATTAGCTTCTGAATTTTTTAAATATAAATTTTTAGCTGTTATCTAATGAAAAAATTTCTAAAATTTATCAATCTAGAAAGGAGTTGCTCATACTTCTATAAATAAATTTTGCCTATGAAAAAACATCCATATGTATTTATGGCTTGTTTCCTTGTAAAAATAAAATTGCTGTTTTTAGCAGCCATTCATCTTAGAAATATGCATAAAAGTGAGTATATTTATACTGCCCTGCCTAGCATTTTTTTTAAAATAAGGAAAATATTGTCTCTTATTTTTTTAATCCCCCCCCATTAAATCAGCATCATTCATCATGCCCTGGTTTAATAAAGTAGTGTATTTAAAACTTATAAATACTATTCATTAATTAATAATATTTTCACTTTTTAACACTCAAATCAGGTGAGCATTAGTAATACAATAAGAATCTTTTAAACTTACCTCAGCTTAACTGGCCATTTCTAAGGGAGTCCTGATTGCATTCATACATTTTGTTCCTAGCCTTTGATTTTTGCTAAGTGCTCTCTCTACTCATCTGAGTTGGGAAAGTAATGTTATTTACTTATAGTCTTTTGTGTATGTGTGAACTGTTATGTACAATTACTTTCTATAATTGTTAAGAGCAAAATTTTTTTGTCAGCGAAACAAAAATTCCATGTGTTGATCTAGAATATTAGTTTAAAATTGTTAGGTCAAAGAAATGCAGCTGTACAATGCATATGAGCAAAACAAAGTTTTAGTATTACTTCCCCTTCTTTCCTGTTCATCTAGGTTCCACCCGATACTTTTTTAATAGCTAAAAGTCAATTAATTAAGAAGGCGAAGTACTACATGAATTATGCATTTATTGCTTAAATTTATTTTAAAAATTAATAGCTAGACATGGCACAAGTTTGAAACTCTTAAGAAATGTTAGCACAATCATTGCTTATGGTAATAAGGTCTGGTTGGTGGTTAATCTGGATCAAATTTGAGGTTGGTCTTATTCCTAGTTGATTTGTGGTCTTTATTGATATGGGATCTGTGTGAGTGTGTCTAGATGAATGTATGATTTGATAAAATGTATTAGAATCATTCAAATTTTAATTGTAAATTGTTTTAAATAATAAAATAAATATGTACCATGATTTCCTTGGAAATATTTTCTATTAAAATGCTTCTATATTAAAGACTACATCTATTGTGAAACTAGGCTTTTAAACTTTCCAAATTACTTAAATAGTTTTGTAAAAAGTAATTCTCTTTAATTCCTTAACTAAGCCTTTTAATTGAGAGAAATTCATCTGAATATTTTATATTGTTGTACACATTAATGATTATTAATGTGCTGAAACACTCTACTGATCTTAAACATTTTTAAATCTAATTTTCAATTACAATTTTGATAATTAAGAAATTTTTATTTTCTAGTGGCTGGATTATCTTTGGGATTTACCGACATTATTACGGCATGCTGGATCCGAATTTTTCTCGGTTGGAGGTATAATGTATATGTTCCGTCTGCGCATATTTTTATGCTTTATTGCAGCAGTTATGTATCTCATTTCTCCACTAGACATGATACCGGAAGCAGTATTTGGAATTCTAGGTCTTCTTGATGACATGTTTGTTGTGTTATTACTTGCAATATATGTTACAGTAATATATAGAAGATTCTTAGCTTCCAGATGGCAAAATTCATTAAATAATCAAAACTGATGATTTAAATGTGATATATTGACAGACTCTGTTGATTAAAAGAATATTGTGTTGCAATGGCAGAGTTCTATTTTTTTATTATGTGTTTATTTTAAGTTTATTCATACAAATTTATATGTGACTATAATAATTATTTCTTAAATATAAAAGTGATATTTAAACTTTTTCTATGATTTTTAGAAAAAATAAAATATTTTAAGATACTATGCTATAATTATTTTTTAAATTCAACTTAATGCTAGTGCAATAACATCATTTTACTCAAGAGCAATAAATTTGTAATTTGAATGTCTTTGATATAATGTTGAGGTCAGAATATTTTAATGTATGATAAGTTTTTCCTGGTAATTTTTATTTTTTCTTGAGTTAAATTTTTATCCTCAATGTATTATATGTATAGGCAATATTATTTAAATTACAACTAAATTTTGACTTATTTTTCTTAGGAACATAGTGTATGTTGTGCCGTGTGTAAATGTTTGTAAAGAAATCATTTGTATAACAATTTACAATTGTATAGAAAACATCAATTGTACATGTTATTAGAGACAGATTGTTATACTTTATCATTAAAAAAAATTAAATTTTTGCAATCAAAGTGTCTGTTATTTTCATGTTTTAATAATATTCTCTCGATGAATGATTGAAACCTTTCATAACTGCAGCTTTCATCTGAAAAAGTAAAAAATATCAAAGTTTTGAATATCAAGTAATATTTTTTTCCCAGGAAAGTAATATGAAATTGTGTTAACAAAAATTAATATGTACCATTACCATTTACTTTCAAGTCTAAGTTTTGAAAGCACTACAAATATTAAATGTTAGAAATTTCCAATAAAATTTTTTTTTATTTATTGTGGGAGATTTGAATTTCCAACAAAATTCTTTGACTTTGTATATTAATGATATTGAAATTATAAATTCACTACTGTCCTTTTACTAATTTTCAATAATAATAGTAAAACAGAATGGTTTTTTTTTTTTTTTCTAGTAATATGTTATCACCTGATGGGTTTATAATAGGAAACTTTTCAACTAATTAGGAAGTTGATCTTGTACAATGTAAACTACTATAAAGCTAGTAATCCAATTCTATAACTATATTTAATCCATTTTATCAATGTAAGTAATAACTTTGATTGTGATGTATTCAAAAATTTTGATATAATTACGATCATTATTCAAAATTACATTGCTTTATTTTATGAAAATCTTGGAAAAAATTTGTCAATGACTGTGCAATGTGACGGGGAATTCACAATTATAGAGACTTACAGTAAATTATTGGATTAAAAACACTAAAGATTCTATCAGTCAATTTAAATGAAAACCCTGAAAGAGGAATACATTCATCAAAAATAATGTTGAAAACAAGATTCTAAAAAAAATTCATGTAGATTCTATTGCAAAAATGCAGACTTTTTTTATACATGAAGAATTTGGGATGGAAGTATATCTCTTTAATTATAATTGATTCATAAAAAAATGTAAATTAGTCTCTTACAAAATAGTCAAAAGCATCAAAATTTGTTTAAGTGATCCTCTAATAAACATAATTTTAAAATTCGGACTTTGATTTACTTGTTTTACAGAAATGAAGAAAATTATTGGAGAAGAATTGTTAGGATTTAATTTATACAAAATGTGATTCCAGAAATAAATTTATGCAATTAAGTTTTGTAATTTTTTTTTAATTTATGCATGTAATTTATTTATAATTATTTTTAAAAAATAATTTTAATTATTCGTGACAGGAATAATTTTACAAGAGTAGATTCTCTTTTGGGAAATTATCATTTGCAAATTTCTTGAAACAAAATTTGCTAAAAATGGAAATAACCTCATATATCTGTATGTAAGAGGTAAAGGACACTGTCACAATTTTGAAATTTTACTGGAGAGTACCTTTCAGAGTGATTTATTTTTCTTTAGTTTCTTTATTTGCAGCTTGCTTGTAAATATTTTTTTTTTCATTAAAAATTTGTATTTTATATTTTGAACTACCGACTTTTAATTTATAATACCCATTTTTAAGCCTTATTACTTTTCAAAATTTTACTGATTATTTTTGTAAGTGAACATAGAACCATTTACTCCTACATACAAAGACGTCAAGCTACAGTCTTGTGTTAATCTGCATTATGTTAAATAGCCCTTATAAATCTAGAATGGTATTAATTCAGACCTTAGACCATATATATATCACATTGATAAATGATAACAAGATTTAAAATAAATTTTTCTTATGTTTCTGAAGAGTTGTAGCTTTTGTCAAATTTCTATAATATTTATAAATATACAGGTCTTAATAAATTTTGCGACAAAAAAAATTATTTCATAATGAGAAATTCATGGTATTTGAAATTATGTAAGTTATATTTACTTTATATACATTTTTAAAAATGAATTATGAAATTAGTCGTAAAATCCTAATGGAATTTCAGATAGAATGAAAAAGAAATTCAGAAAAATTAAAATCATATATATATATAACTGTAACACTGATATGTATAAAAAAGTTCTGGGTGAAAAATTTGATTTCAGCTTTATTATTACAAATTCAAAGATAACTTTCTTTTAATTATTTCATTTTAGAATAGACTTGTGTATTGTCTGACAATATCTTAGGAAAATTGTGAAAATAAATCTCTCTTGTATAGAAAATTGATTTAAATACATCAAAGCACATTTATAGAACCAAGGAAAAGAAGAATGAAAAAACCAGTTGAGGTAGAAAGAATTTGGAGTTTGTAATGTTCAATTATTTCATAAGATAAAAGAGTTAGACTATACAACAACTTTTTCAAAAAATATTTGATACTGTGATTAAGTTATTGAAATAGTTAAGCATATACTTATTTTACTACATGCAAATTTTTAATTTATGGAAATATGTAGGTGGAAAAATTGCTTTTGAATAATAGGAATGGGTTGAGCTAC
This sequence comes from Nephila pilipes, assembly GCA_019974015.1. NCBI lineage: Eukaryota > Metazoa > Arthropoda > Arachnida > Araneae > Nephilidae > Nephila > Nephila pilipes. Next base: position 155,393 of record BMAW01104814.1, read on the forward strand.
TAAAAATGTTTAGGAAGATTAGTTTGAATCGACATTGCTTTTAGAATCACACAAAGGCTATAGGTAAAGGTGGGGAAAGATTATTAGAAACCTTTTTGACATTGATAATCCTTATTTGACAAAGCATATCATCATTCATGATGAATGCTTTTTAACACAAGATATCAAGATAGTAAATTTGGGATGTATGACTTTGTATACAAGTTTATAATTGCATTAATTTTGTACATATGAAATATTAAAAAGTATAAGAGAGTGCCTATATTTGTATCAATATTTATATGACATTCCAGACATTTTGTGAGTGCATATATGATAAATTTTGTATTCATTTTTTTAGTATTCCTTTGCAAGTTTGTTTTATTTCTGAAAAAGTTATTCTATTTTAGATATGAATTCCCATCTGGAAGTAATAGGAAAGATGCCTGAATTCTTAAAAAATTTAATCTCTGGTAGCCACATGATAGAAAATTTTATGTGGTTATATGAAATGCATAAATTTTTGCTTGAATTAAAAGAAAATGATTAATAAAATACCTTTGAGAGTAAGATGCTTAAATTAATTGCTATCTTCAAGCACCAATTTAGAGTTTGACTTTCTCTTGACAATCTTTCACAATGAAGTTGCATTCTTTTAAAATGTGAGAATATATACTTTTATTAATACATTCCTGAAATAGGTTCAAATAATCCTTCATTTTATCTTCATCAAGATAACCTTACCATTTATAAATATCTGTATTTTTAATTACTTTGATGCATATTTTCTTTAGAAAAGATTTCTATTTCAGCAGTTTCTTAACAAAATCATCTCTTTAGTGTATTACATTTCATTGTTAGTTAAATATTCTTCAAAATTTGTTACATTTCTTTATTTTTAGAATTGGATGATCTAATATTCCAATTCATGTATAAATTATCTTAATACAATCACCTTTCAATTTATTTTCTCAAAAACAGATTTTAAACTGTTAGACTTTTACATGAAATAATTTAGTATAGTTTAAGATTAACGTCGCACTAGAAGCAACACGAGGGCTATTGGCGACGGACCTCGTAATGAAATAATTTAGTATAGTTTAAGATTAACCTCGCACTAGAAGCAACACGAGGGCTATTGGCGACGGACCTCGTAATTTTGAACCTCGGTCAAGTGACGAGGACGACACCTGAGCAGGCGCCCCCCCCCCGGGCGGGGCGGGCGCGCCAGGGGGGGGGCTTTGGGCCACGACAGATTTAACGTGCATCTGCCCCGGCTACACGGCGGGTCTTTGGCGGCCAAGGATCGAACTCGCGACTGAACGAAAACCGCTGGCCATGAATCCGAGACCATGACCACTATTCTACAGTGGCCACTTTACATGAAATAGATTCATATCTTATTTGAGAACTGGTAAGTTTTTACAAGTAAATAAAAATGGATGGGAAACTTCTGTTATCATAGTCTGTTTCCTGTCCCTGGTTTTTTTTTTTAAAAAAATTATGAAATACATCTGAAATTCTATTAAACAATTTCCTTTTTAAATCCTTATAATCACTTGGGGAAAACTTTCTGTATATTGCTGGAGAAAAAAAAAATATGCATATCAATATTTTTTGTAAGCAAATTCAATATTTTCTCTTTCAAGATGATGATAATCATAATTTTTCTTAGAATATCAATGTATAAAAAATGCTTTCTGTTGATGTATCAAATTTGTATTCTTAATTTAGATTATATTATATACAAGTAACTTAAATTTAAGGTGTTAATGGTATGTTTCAAATTTTGTTAGTAATAGAAAATGACATATATTATGCAATTTATATTTTATAACATTGCGAGTCCCAATTATTCCTTTTTTACACATTATCAATGCTTATGTATACATTTAAATTTTTGTAATAGGAACCCTTTTTTTAAAAATTAAAGTTTTGATATATAGATCCCATACTTATTAATTAAAAAGTAAAAAAAATAAATATAACATATTTAAATATATATATATATTTAAAAAATTAATGTTATGCATTCCACAACTCAAGTAAAATGTTTAGTAACAACTTCATTTAAAAATATTTAACAGTTGATTGAAAATACACCACAAAAATCAGTATGTAATCAAGCTGCTTAGTCTGTTAAAAATAATATTTTTTTAAATTAATCTCTGGAATTTATAAGAAACAAAACGTTGATTCAATAGTTCCCATAATCCTCTTTTCATCACATCTTTGATCAGCATTGCTATTCTCTGTACTTACTTGGAAGAATTTTAATAAAACTGAACTCTTAACAATAATTTTTATGGAATTCCACTACTTTTTTTAAAAATGAAACAAAATGCAATTTCATTTTTTTAATTAAAAAATTTTATCCGAAAACTTGGTCAAAAAGACATACATAAGTATTTTACATAAATTTAATTGCATTTTAAGGTATCTTATTACAGCTACATTTTTGGGCTGTTGGTGATGGACATATTGAAATTATTCTTAATTCTAAGTTTTCTCATCAATACTAAAAATATAATCCTTTTTGTTAACATACTTGTCTACATTTTGATCTTGATACTTTTAATAAAAGATAAAGTAGGAAAAAGGAAGCTATTACAAAAGATTTTTTTTGCTTGATGGTTTAGTTTTTTTAACATCACACTAGAAGCAACACAAGGGCTATTGACGACGGATCTTGTAATTTTGCACCTCGATCAAGTGACGATCGCTTGATGGAATATTCTTCAATCTTGATTGGAAGAAGAAACCTTTTATTCCAATCTTTGCTTGATGGAATAAAAGAATGATAAACAACTATTGGTTGGTGAAAGTAGGCATCTAGTTTGCTTCTAACTGATTAACAAATATCGCTGTTGGTAAACCAACAATTATCCATAACTGTCAAACACATTGTCAGTTTTTTTTAGCAAAGAAAATATCTCTAACTCTTAGTAATAGCTTTATCTTTAGATAAAGGTAGTATCTTTGCTGGACAAAAAAAAAGGCATTTTGATATCAAAAGACGTTATTCAACATTTTGCAATTTACAATATTTAAAACAAATTACTGAAAAATTTAATAAAATTAGTATACATATATGTTTATGTAAACAAGTACTATATCTATGATAAACATTTTAACATTTATAGCTCTAATTTTCAATCAAAATGTTTTTTTAATATTTTATTTGAAGTTATTATCCTTTGCAGGAATGGTTTAATTTATGCATTCTAATTTTTAATATTGTACTTTACAGTTTGTTGCACTGCTATATGGGCCACCCAAGGGGAATAATGCAAGACCAGGTTTTGTACTTAGTCTTCAATTCCACAACTTGATTACAGCATTCCAAGTATCTTTCCAAACTCTGAAAACTACAGGAGCTCGTCATCTTTGTAGTTGGGTGGTCCTATTTCATAATTTTTTTATAAGTTACATAACTATATCATTAAATATATGAATACAAAAAATGTGCTTTTAATTTGATTACAGTTATCAGTCACTGAATATTGTTAATAACATTAAAATCCCAATCCCCCCCCCCAAAAAAAAGTTAACAATTTAAATTTTATCATTTTTTTGAGCAGACTACTTCAATTAAAAAACAAAGTAAAGAAAATTCTTATATCAGTAATAAGCCCAATGGATAGAATTGCCAAGTCTATATGATAAATTAGAGATTTTTATATATATAATCTTGCCAAAATACCTATGCAAAAAGAACTCAAACATTCTAAGAAATTAATAATTTTAAAATGAGAGAATTGTAAATGGTCAAAACGAAGTAAGTTTCTTTTAATATAAGGAAAAGAATTTATTTTTATGAAAACTGCTGATATTGAACCAATGTTTTTCATGTACTAACAGATAATTCACAAATATTTATATATTGAAGTTTATTTGTGATCATAGTAAGTAGCATATGTTTAATTGTATACATTTTTTTTTAAAATTATTTTTGCATGCCTATCAAATTTTTAAAATTAATTAAAAAGATATTAAAAATGTTTATCTTTAAAATTCTTATTTTGAGCACTGTTTTCATGAAACAAGTACCTACATAAATGGAGGGATTACAGTGTGTTGTGCATATATGTAGTTTACATGCTTTCTGTCCAGAAATTACAGTGAATAACTTGAAAACACTTTAAAACAAATGATTGCTCAATTAACTGCAATGTAAAAAAGTTAAGAGCTTCAAAAAATGGAATATCAATTAAAAGATACTTCATAGATATATTGAAGGTTAATATTATGTTATGTTTTTGATGTTTAAAAACCACACATATTTCTGTACAGAACATTTTATTTTCATTTCTATATTTTATTTCTACAGTAGCTGTATATTTTTATACACATATTACAAAATGAGTGTAAGAAAGTTAGCAGTTATGGAGTTTTTAACTTAAAAAATGAAATCTACACTTTCTTCAAATGGCTGCAGAATACTCTGTACATAATGAGCATAACCATAAAAATCAGTAATATTTCAAAACAGGGAAGTAAAATAGTCAACAATTTTTTTTTTACAAAAAATAAAAGAAGAATTTACAAGAATTGCTTATCTATTTTTGCCAGTTTCAGTGAGCAATTTGCGAACTTAAATTTGGAAACCAATTAATGATTCAGAGAATGCAGCAGTTGATTTTTTAAGTGTCATTGTGGATATCACAGGTATAAATTAATTTTTGTAGCAAGTAGCTATTTTTGTGTAGGCGCACATTTTTTCTTGTTGCACAAAGGATGTGAAACAAGCATATGTTAATGATATATTATGCAAAAATTCATCTTTCTTCTAGTGTTAATGTTTCTTTAGGATATAATTTTAATTCTTCTAAAGTCTTTGTTTCATCAGTAGTTGTGAGCTGAAAAATATAATGGTAAATCATATTTATAAGTTCAGAAGATAAAACAATTCACAAACAAACAAAACAAAAATTTTTGACAAATACAAAAAATATTTTGTCTTAAGTCTGAAAAGATTATCTCTGTAAATAATAATCTTTTTCTCTAAATAGTAGCAAAAAGATCCATAATGTCAACAAAAACAAACAAGGCACATAATACTTTCCTTGATTATTATTTTTGCTGTTAAAATCAAAAAGCTTCAGATTTCTTCCATTATAAACTATGTTCAGCAGTACAGAGTTTAATTTTTTTACCACAGATTTCCCTGCATCTACACTGATTATTTTCAAGTTATGATGCTAACACCATGTGCTTCAGAATAAGATTCCTACAAAAGGTGTCCGATTTCACTGTTACTCAGTATCAAAAGTCATTGGGAAAACCTTTCCTGAATGTTATATATGATCAGATACAGTTGGACATGGAATGATGCAGTCTCAATTTCATTCAGCAATAGGTTTTACGAAGCATTTAATTATTGCACATCTACCATATTTTATGGTTCCCAAAATTAGAGGCCTATTATGTCCCAAGTTCAATAATCAAGGAAGTTAAGTGATCTTATTGACCTAAAGGTGCATATACAAAAATGTGACCCAATTGGTTCCCGAGCTGCTTGTTGCAATTTTTTTCACAACAAATTTCCATTAAACCATGGGAAAAAATAAGCTAACTCCTAAGATCACAATGGAACCCCGATGCTTGGTGAGCAATTTGTTAAGCCCATAAGCATCTGCAAGCAGCACCATTCACAAACAGTTTGGCTCACAGGTATATTAACACCTTACAAATTTGAACAATATAGTAACAATCCAGAGATGTAAATGGCATTGTCAAGTTACAAAATAGTTCAAGGAAGACTTGCAACTACAAAGTAATAGTAAAATTCAATAGCATATTGTTGAGCTCTTAGAAGATTTATGCAAAACCACTGGGGTTTAAAGATAATAAAAAATACTTATAGATAATGAAATATTAACAGCTAAAATGATAATGTCTCACAGAAGTAATAATTGTATGCCTGCAAAAAAAAATCTCTTCTTTGGAAAGCTAACCCAATCTCTTCCAAACTCTGATGTGATGATTATCTGTTTCATGACAAACGGGACTCACTACAAAACGCTGTGTGATGGCAATCTTGGTGACAGGGCTCAATTGCATACCAGACAACATTGCTGATGTTGATAGGTTAACCTGTTTCCGCCCAGGGTCATATTTATAGGACAGTTCATTTTCACCATTATAAATAGAGCTATTCAACGTTTTGCCAATTCTTTTTCTACCCCCTGAAGAGTAATGGTTTCACCCTACTTACTTAAACCGGTTTGGACCAGATGGGGGCATTTTACAGCCAGCTGCAGACATGTAAACTTCGCCATTTTCATGATTTTTTCTTGCTTAATTTCATTGTAATCATACGAAAAGGTTTTAAAGGTAAGTTTAAATATTTTTTCAGAATTTATATTTCAGATATTCTATTAACAGATATCTTATAACGTTTTAAAATTATTTTTACTTTTATTAGTTTTAATTACAAATTTAAACTACTGTCCCAAAAATAGGACGCTGGGCAGATTCGTTAAATTTTCTGATATTTAGTTTATTTAATAAGTGCTCAAGATGTCGCGGAAAAAAGTTTTTAAAACTGCCCAGGAAGCTGTAGAATATCTATTTTCGGATGAATTAACACATGGATCAATAAGTTCCGAGACTAACCCAGAGATGGCGCTCGTAGTAAACCAGTAACCAGGTCTTTCTAGAGTACTAACCTTTGCTTGAAGCGTGTCAAAATTTTAAGTCGATCGGACCAGAAACAGCTGAGTTATCGAGGTTGGAGTAAAGTCGTTTTGTAGTTTGTTTAAAAAATGGAAAAAACCGAGTTTCGTGTTCTGATAAAACATTGTTTATTTAATGGGTAAAAACACTGTGCAAGCGAAACAATGGATTGAAAAATGTTACCCGGACTCTTGTCCATCAAAAGCAACGATTTGTCGGTGGTTTGCCGAGTTTAAACGTGGTCGTACCGACACAAATGACGCGGAACGCTCGGGTAGACCTGTGGAAGCCGTTACACCGGAAAATGTGAGTGAAGTGACAAAAATTATAATGAAAGATCGTAAAGTGAAGCTCCGTGAGATTGCTGAGATGACACAGATATCATATGGAAATGTATTTACTATCCTTCATGAAAAAGGTTTTTTCCAAGTGGGTGCCGCGATTGCTTTCGATGGAACAAAAACAGCAACAAGTCGATGATTCAGAAAGCTGTTTATCGCTATTTACTCGCAACAAAAAAGATTTCTTGCGTCGTTACGTGACCATGGACGAAACATGGATACATCACTACACTCCAGAGTCGAAGCAGCAATCATCTGAGTGGCGGACAGCTGGCAAAAGCCGTCCGAAAACGTAGCAGTCAGCTGGCAAAGTCATGGCGTCAGTTTTTTGGGATACGCATGGCGTGATTTTCATTGACTACCTCGAAAAAGGTAAATCGATCAACAGTGATTATTATATTGACTTGCTGGTGCGTTTGAAGGAGGAAATCGCAAAAAAAAAAAACGACCGCACATGCAGAGAAAAAAAATCCTTTTTCACCAAGACAATGCACCCTGCCACAAGTCGATGAAAACAATGGCAAAATTGAACGAATTGGGCTTTGATCTGCTTCCCCACCCCCCATACTCGCCAGATTTAGCCCCCATGACTACTGGCTCTTTGCTGATCTTAAAAAAAAAGGCTCCAGGGAAAAAGATTTGGCTCAAATGAGGAGGTCATCGCTGAAACTGAAGCTTATTTTGAAGCGAAAGATAATTTTTTTTATAAACATGGTATTGAAAAATTGGAAAAGCGTTGGAACGATTGTATCACCCTAAAAGGTGATTATGTTGATGAATAAAAAAAAATTTTGCAAAAAAAATGTTGTTTTCAATGTTAGTCTCGGGACTTATTGATCCATGTGTTAGAGTCTGAAATGATTGTTTTGCTTCCTGAAATAGATGAATTTAAAGATGAAGAAGGTTTTGATGACAGTGAATTTCTTGACCCATCTGTAAGAGACGTAATTTGTCCTATAATTTGTTAGTTGACCTAAGAAAGAGTGAATTTCGAGCAACAGGAACAATAAGAAGTGACAGTATACAGCATTGTCCTCTCGAAATTGATTCTACTTTCAAAAAGACTACCTGTGGTTCACATGATTTCTACTTTCATGTGAAAAATAAAATTACTGCTGTAAAATGGAATGATAACAAATGCATTACACTTGCGACAAATTTTGACATAATTGAGCCACTAACATCTGTTTCAAGGCGTGAAAAGCTGAAAAAAATAAAATCGAATTGCCATGTCTCGTAAACAATTATAACAAAAACATGGGTGGTGTAGATTCTCATGATTGGCTTTTAGAGAAACATACCATAAAAATCCGTGGAAAAAAATCATATTGGCTAATTATTACCCCAATTGTAGACATGTCTGTTGTAAATACCTGCATTATTTACAACATTGTAAATGCAGAGAAAAAGAGTATCAAAGAAATATGGAGACATATTGCAATAGCCTATCTAAAAAAGGCAACACTGTACAAAAACAAATCGGTAGACCAAGTTATACAATTCCATCTCGAGTGAAGGAAATAGACACTGTTAGGTGTGATGGAGTTGGCCATATAATTGGTAAAAGAGAAAAACAAAGATGATATCAAATGCAAAATTGTTCGGGAAAATCTTACATTTTGCATGAAATGTAATGTAATTCTATGTACAAAATGTCTTCCAAATTACCATACATAGTGTGAATATGTTTAAACTTAATAACAAGTGTCAAATTTATTCGTGTTTCATTTTATTTTGCATTAAATATGAAAGTTCAATTGTTTGGGAACAGAAACGTAATCAAGTAACTAAAAACAAAAGAGAAATACTAAGTGTTGAAAAACTTCCATATCCACCCAGCATCCTATTTAAAGGACAGTAATTATCTTGGATCCTAAATTAATGATATGGAGTTTAATTGCATATTATATTTAATTTAAGTGTTTAGAACATAATTTTAAAAGTTTTTAACAAAATTTCAATTTTAAATTAAGTTGGGCGGTAACGGGTTAAGAAGTAAATATCTGAAACAGCAATATGAACACAACCTTGTCTTAATCAAGCACCTTGGTGTAGAGGGTACATTGGGCCACAGAAAAGTTACCAACACTTTATGAAGTGTTTAGTTTTTATTAACGTCGCACTAGAAGCAACACGAGTGAGTGAGTGAATGTAAAGTTTATTGGCGCAAGAGCCAGATATGGCTATGCTGCGCCAAACAAGATTAAACTGTGGTCTAGACGTGAAGTTGAAAAAAAAGTAAAAATGGTCGATAAGAAGGAGGGTCGAAAATAGAGAAGGATCGCTAGGGTATCCCGGGAGAAGCAACACAAGGGCTATTGGCGACGGACCTCGTAATTTTGAACCACGGTCAAGTGACGAGGACAACACCTGAGCGGGCACCCCCTCTCCTAACATGCACACCACACCAACGGGAGGACTTTGGGCACCGAACAGATTTAACGTGCATCAGCCCTGGCTACATGGCGGGTCTTTGGCGGCCAAGGATCGAACCCGCAGCTGATCGAAAACCGCCGGCTGCTAGTCCACAATCTTGACCACTAGGCTATCGCGGCCCCACTTTGTGAAGTGGTCATTGGAGGAGTTCAAATAAGTCACATTATCAACCAATCTTTTTTAGCATTCAGAAATCTTCACAGTCTAACTGCTTTCATTCTGGGCATTTGTTAAGCAACCATTCCTACTACCATCATAGCATAATCATGTTCATATGGTATAAGTAGTGGTATATTGCTCCATGTGACCAACTTGCTATTCAATAGCCTATCAAGTTTCTGAGTACATAGTCACAGCTTTATTAGTAGTGCCTCTGGGAAACTGTAATAGTAATAATGATAAAAATGACATCCTGTTACTGTTACCTGTTTTACAGAATACCCCAGCAGCACAATAATTTGCATGCCAAAATTTATTTCACTTGCAGTCTTAAGGGTAGAAAATAAATGAATATACGAAACTTAAAGACAGTTTGATTTTTCTAGAGTGTTTTTTTTTGGGGGGGGGGAGGGCAAAAGATTTTATACTTGGGGAGAAAAAATCTGATGTAAAATACATATTTATTTTATATGAATGACTTATATGGCAAATTATAAATACCAAATATGTCTTATTTTTTCGTGACAAAATTAGGATATTTTTATATTTAACATTTTTTTGTTGATTAACTTGTGAAGTTAATAGCTGAGTATCAAACAAACAAAATAAAAATTTCCTTTAGTAATCATTAAATCTTAAATAAATGAGAATATCTAAATGCTGAAGATTATGATTTGTATAAGTATAAGCTGCTATAAGGTATTAAAATATTCTTACAATATGAAAGATTATCGGTCTTTCATTAATATATGGTATTATCACTACTCTTTTAATTAAAAAAATAAAGCAATTCAGAGTAGAGAAATTATATACTTACATCAATACGAGGCCAACTGGCAAGTACTTTATACTGTTCTGTAGGATAACCTTCTGAAGCTATAAATGTTAATAATAGGGATAATGGTGTGTCTGCTGTAAAACTGCGACCAATAATTCCTCCATTAGGTAACCTAACTCGAATATGACTCACTGGTTGAGTTGTATCATAAGGAGGTTCCGGAGGCAATTGTTCAGCTAAAGATTTTCTCACAGCCTAAAATAAAAATATTGTGTGTAAAAAGTATTTATCTTCAGAAATTAACTTCACAAATAACTTTAACAATTAAAATTTTATTAAATTCTTGGATTAAAAAAAAAGTATCCTTTCAATATAAACAAGAATATGTATAACCTTAGTTCAAACATAAATTTAACATTACTCTTTTCTTTTAAACATTATTACATGTAAATTGGAAACTGCCTTTAAAAGATACAAAATGTTAACACTACTAGAATAATTTAATGACTACTAAGGAACAACCTATTTTAACAACATTTTTCTGACAACAATGCAATCACAGAAAAAATAAATTTAGAAAAATTTATAGGACAAGGCCTTTTATCAGTTTAAAGGGAGTTATTTTTATTCCAAATATTGTTCTTTTCCCCCTCATATATATTAAGTAATAAAATCAATAAGTAGAAAATCATTATGTTTCATCAGTAAAATCATGATTTAAGTAGTTCTGCAAATTCATTTTATAGAAAATATTAATCACAAATTGCCTATGAGACAACATTTTAGAATGTACTATGTAGTCTAACAGCTGGACCTTTCAAGGCAAGACAAAATGTCACAATGTTGTAACAATGGGTGTATTAAGAAATGTTATTATGAGTTAAAGAAGATTGATGAAGACTGAGTGAAAGATAGTGAGGGCACAAGAGAAAAATATGGTTAAGCAGCACCAACATTTATTTAAACTTAAATCCAGGCAGAATATAAAGGTAAAATTTTATTAATAAAGATGGTCAAGAGAAGAAAAGGAACACTAGGTATTCCAGAAGAATGTCACATTTGTTTACCAAAGATAGTAAAATGAATGGGAAATAAAGTTAACTAGGGTATCTTGCATTCATGGAAATTGAGTCATGTTTTAAATCCATAGAAGCCATCAGGAAGGATTATATTTGTATAGTCAGAGATGAAAATTTCTGTTCATTTATATGAACTGCTCTTGTTCATTTTTAAAAAACGGCTCTTTAACTTGTTCTTTGATCCACTTCTTTAGATTCCACAAACAAAACCTCAAAGGTATTTTAATGAATTTAACACTGATTACTTTACACATTTTCAGAAAAATCAAAAATCAGTAGAATTTTTTATTTAATTCCAAATAAAATATTATTTCCCAATTTCAACAGTAGATAGGGCAAATAAAGTATTTTCGGTAATTTCAGAGTATTCTTTATATATTCAAAATAAATTAATTAATTACAGTAAATACTGCTACAAAATTTGAAATCATTTTTATACCATATAATGTAATTTGAATTTTAGGCAAAAGTATCTAATTTTATAGAAAAAAATGAACTTAAAAATTGCATTAATAGGCAATGAGTAAGATATTATACTCTTGCTAAAACACATAAAATATATATATGTTTTATTTTAGTTAGTACAATATCTTCAAAAATTAATAAAGGTACAAATGAGATATATTAAACATTTAAATTCATATTCTACTCTTATTTGCTTTCTTAAGATATAATAATCAGAATCAAAATAAAGAGAAAATTTTCATAAAAAAAATTCTTTGTAAATCACACATTCTTAGATTTGATCAAATTCATCAATATATATAAACCTAATGTAGCAAAAACATTTTCTGAGTTGGTTTTGCATTTAAAAAAAAGTCCTAAAATGCATGTAGACAATCAAAAATATTCTTTGGGAGAAATATAAATGTATAAGCAAATTTTTTTATGTATTTTATCCCACACATTATATTAAAATGGTTTTTCTTTTTGCCTTCTAATTAATACTTCACAAATGACCAAGAATTTTAGAATCGATTCATAAATTTAAGAATAATAAAATAAATTAGATTGAAAATAAATAATACAAGAAATGTAAAATAATTCATTTTTTGATACTATTTGTGTTTGTAAATCAAGTACAGAACACAGCCAAAAGAAAGAAGACCTACCGACTGGGGCGACTCATTCCAGTTCCCAAGCATTTTCCCTAATCTTTACCGTTCCTCAACCTGCTTTGGTAGGTTTGCTATCAGACCTACATCATAGTATCATCTAGCTTTGCCAATGGTGTAGAGCCTTCAGTAACACTCGTATTAAAGAAGATTAAACATCTGGGAAGGGATAGAGGAGAAGGCATCGCTGAATGACTCGGAACACCAAAGACTGCTGACTTAGGTTTTTTACGCTCTTTTAAATGAATGGTTCAAAAAACAGGTCATTCTTTAGATCTCCATCCCTACATTGGGGATCAAAAAAATGACCTGTTGTAATCAGTAACAAGGGTTCTCTGATAAACCTTGATTCTCCATCAAAACTGATAATGGACTCTTAACTGATATGGAAAGAAAAAAGGAATTTGTTACAATCACTAGAATATGCCATGAAGTTGATCATTACACCTAAAGAACTAATTGTTAATCTTTTTCTTGGTTTGTTTTTCCTTGAGGTGAAATCTATATTATAACACATAAAGATTAGTGTCTCTACTAAATGTACATACACTAAGTACTTTTTTTGGAGCCCATGTCTATAATAAAATATTCTGAAAAACGTTTTTGTTCCTTAGCAAGAGAAGCAGTATATAATACAACATCAAAATTTTGCTTTCTTCCCCAGCTTACATCTTTAATAGCTTCTTCATGTTGCCTTAACTGTTCTAATTCTTCTTCTTTCATCAATTTTTCCTCTTCTAGTTTCATTTTTTCTTCAAACTCTTGTCTTTTGGCTTCTTCCTGTTAAAATTTTTTAAAAAACATATTTATAATTATGAACAATGAGATTGTTTAAATTTACAAATTCGACATAAATGCATTTAACATCCTGAAAGCCTAAAATCATTTAGGAAGAATAGTCAGAAAGAGCAGAAAGAGTATTAGTTTTTACTCATTAAATTTGGTTTCCTCACTTTTAGAGAGAGGTGATATATATTATGAAACATTATTTTTACATCATTTTTTTTTATGTTGGTATGATATATTATGAAAATATATTTAACTAGAAAACTATGAATTGAAAATACAATAACTTTTTGGATTTATGTTAGTTCTGAGAATTATATTTAATTGATTAAGAACTAGCTAGAAACCAATTCTTAATTCAAAAGAATATATAATATAAAACTCAACGAAAATTTTATAACAGATTTTAGTACAAATATTTTAATGAGAACAAATGAATAAAAATAATGATTTTCAAAAAAAAAAAAAAAAAAAAAAAAAAAAAATGGAGAACAATAAATTATAAGAAGCATATACATCATGATGTCATGTGATGTAATATGCATTAGAAGGTGAGCATAGCAGAAATCTTAGCTAAAGTGGAGGGAGGAAGAAAATCTTAAACTTGCTAATTGTTGTGCAATTAAATATTAAATTTTATACATGCACAACTACTTTTATTTCCAAATTACAGTCCCATTTTCAAAAATTCAGTCACAATTTTAAACCTTTTTCCCTAAATATAAGTATTAAACTTAAAGTAAAATTTAGAGTTCTTTCCATCCAAATCAAATTATAATCTTATAGAAATTTTCTGATGTTCTTGTTCTCATTTAAAAAATATTTACAAGTTATAAACTTAAAACTATTCACTAAAGGCAAAATAAATATGTGCATACTGATAATTATAAATAAAATTAGTTCTTGAAAATATCTTTGAAGCATCTACTACAATAATATTTTTAACTCCACTTTATTTAAAAAAAAAACATAAAAGGAAGGAAAAAATTATATTTAACCTTAGCTCTATCGGCCAGGAGTGATTCTTCATAAGCAAGATCCTGTTCTCGTTTTACTTTTTCACGTGCTTCTCTTTCGCCCTGTTATAATTAAAATAAAAAAAAACATAAAAACATGCATTTTTTAGTGTTAGGGAATTTATTTACTTAAAAAATTAGAAATTACAACTTATTCAATTAGCTACTAATAACACCAGTTCTATCTAACTGTGATAAAAATGCTTGTTTAAAGTGCTTGCCTCTATTTACAAGACTCTCAAACCTTACATAATTCAAATAAATAGTTATAACAGGGTTTTTTTTATCCTTTGCTAAATCCATATTACACTTTATAATGAAAAATTAATACTCTTTGAAAACCTTTGCAGTATAATGGATTGGTTGGCTTTATTAACTTTGCACTGGAAGCAACACATGGGCTATTGGCAATGGACTTCGTAATTTTGAACCTCGGTCAAGTGACGAGGACAATACCTGAGCTGGCACCCCTTCCTCTAACTTTCACACCACACCATTAGGAAAGCTCGAACATACAACTCCACAAAAACTGCCAGCTGCAAGTCTGCTACCATGACCACTATGCAAACACGGCCACTGCAGTATAATGGGGGGGGGGGGAGAACTTACAGAAGAACTTAAATTAAATACTGTGGATTTGAAAAT
>BMAW01104814.1:170804-236180 GCA_019974015.1 Nephila pilipes
AAAAAAAAAAAAAAAAAAAAAAAAAAAAAAAAAAAAAATGGAGAACAATAAATTATAAGAAGCATATACATCATGATGTCATGTGATGTAATATGCATTAGAAGGTGAGCATAGCAGAAATCTTAGCTAAAGTGGAGGGAGGAAGAAAATCTTAAACTTGCTAATTGTTGTGCAATTAAATATTAAATTTTATACATGCACAACTACTTTTATTTCCAAATTACAGTCCCATTTTCAAAAATTCAGTCACAATTTTAAACCTTTTTCCCTAAATATAAGTATTTAACTTAAAGTAAAATTTAGAGTTCTTTCCATCCAAATCAAATTATAATCTTATAGAAATTTTCTGATGTTCTTGTTCTCATTTGAAAAATATTTACAAGTTATAAACTTAAAACTATTCACTAAAGGCAAAATAAATATGTGCATACTGATAATTATAAATAAAATTAGTTCTTGAAAATATCTTTGAAGCATCTACTACAATAATATTTTTAACTCCACTTTATTTTAAAAAAAAACATAAAAGGAAGGAAAAAATTATATTTAACCTTAGCTCTATCGGCCAGGAGTGATTCTTCATAAGCAAGATCCTGTTCTCGTTTTACTTTTTCACGTGCTTCTCTTTCGCCCTGTTATAATTAAAATAAAAAAAAACATAAAAACATGCATTTTTTAGTGTTAGGGAATTTATTTACTTAAAAAATTAGAAATTACAACTTATTCAATTAGCTACTAATAACACCAGTTCTATCTAACTGTGATAAAAATGCTTGTTAAAAGTGCTTGCCTCTATTTACAAGACTCTCAAACCTTACATAATTCAAATAAATAGTTATAACAGGGTTTTTTTTATCCTTTGCTAAATCCATATTACACTTTATAATGAAAAATTAATACTCTTTGAAAACCTTTGCAGTATAATGGATTGGTTGGCTTTATTAACTTTGCACTGGAAGCAACACATGGGCTATTGGCAATGGACTTCGTAATTTTGAACCTCGGTCAAGTGACGAGGACAATACCTGAGCTGGCACCCCTTCCTCTAACTTTCACACCACACCATTAGGAAAGCTCGAACATACAACTCCACAAAAACTGCCCGCCCCCCCCCCCCCCCCCCTGCTGTGGAGGCGCTCAACAGTGAAATCCAGCCCCACATCCCCCCCCGAACTTACAGAAGAACTTAAATTAAATACTGTGGATTTGAAAATTTACTTTATATTTCCTGATGAATCTTTTTTAAATAGCCATGTTTTAAAATACTTGTTCTTATTTAAAAACAAATACATTTACATACTTCTTCCCAAATTTCTGACTGGATTTCACTGTTGAACACCTCCACAGCATGAATTAATCGAGTCATAAGGTCATCTAAACCAACATTACCTACAAAACACAAATTGATATTCTGCATACTTTTAATGCTGAAAACATAAATCATTTTCAAAATTCATTCTAGGAATTGCAAGATAAGTATTAATTTTATTACAAAAAAAAATATTTATGGTAAAAATATGTTTAAAAAACTGATAATCTTCACTTACCAGGAATCACAGTTAAAATTTCTGGAGTAGATCTCACTTTTGTAATAACTATAAAAGCAGGTAAACTATTTAAAGCTAAATTTTTCACAGTATTTGCAGCTCCCATACCCAAATGTTGGGACAGAATAGCTAGTAAACTATCAAGAAAAGAAACAAAATTAGATATCAATAAAAATAAATTTGTATGCACACATTTTTATAGTATTAATTTTAATACAGCTCAAAAAACAGCATTTTTTTATTTAATGAACATAACATTTAAAAAAAATTGAAATTTTTAATGTTAAATTACAATAAAGCAGAACTTACAATGTTTTGTTGGATTCAAAAGTAAGATCCCATGCCCAAGTCACAAAATTTAAAGTAAGGTAACTAACAACTGTTTCAGAACATAGAAGTTGAGTACAGAAAACATTTGTTAAGACACTTGCATCATGATGCAGATATATTGCTAATGGGCGCCTCTGAAAAAATAAAGACAATTAATATAGAATTTAATTTTAAATTTAAAATATGCAGAATAAGTCATTTGCAAACAATTCTCATGATTTCTTTTTTATGTATAAATAATAATTGAATAATAAAGAATTATTTTGCCACTCAATTTGCATTAAAAAAACCAAGTACAACAACTAAAAATAAAAAAAATACTTCAATAAATACTTAAAAAATTAAATGCTCATAAGAATAACTATTCATCTCAGTGAATCACTCTTTATAGTTTTTTTTTCCCCAATTACAATCCATTTTTTACAATAAAATTAAATAAAGAATAGTTCAGACATGAATTAATTTATATATACGTGTACTTAACTAACATAATTTTGACAATGTAGAACTATCTATTGTTAAGATTGTTTCTTATACTAAAAAAAAGATTCATATCATTTTATTAGCTTCTATAATACAATTTACTCTTATGGACTTAATGTTTTGCTACATAACAGAAATATTCTGCAAATTTTTACACAAAATAACTGTAAAGAATTATTTTACACAAATAATAGTAATTATATGATCAAAGATTATAATAAAGTTAAAAATAAGGAAAATGTTAGATGAAGACACAGTAAAAGAAAATGTTCTTGTTTTTAGATGATATTAAGAAAAAGATTCTTTAGTTAAATTGTAATTTTGAAGATAATTATTGTATAAAAAATATTAAGTGCTCTATTTTTGGATTTAACAAAAAAAAAATTTATATTATTAAGGATCTCCTGTATAATAAAAAAAGAAAAGAAAGAAAGAAAATTAAGGCTTTAATATTATACAGGATAGGAGGACAAATGATTTAATAGTTAAATACAACAAAGAAAATAAAAGATAATCAAAAAATTGAATATTGTACAATCAAATAGATAAATCTTTTATTAGATTAATTTAAATAATATATTTAATAAACAAAAAAATTGTTTTCCATTAAAAATAAATATTACTAATAAAAGAAAAACTTATAAATAGGGGGGAGATATATCTTATTTTTACAGTTATAATAATACTATAGATATGAAGGAAAATGCTATATGTATATGTAAAGATTGTAAAAAATGAAGAAAAGATCACCCACCTGTTATAAAAAATGATTTAAAAATTGCTAGAGATAAAACATTAACAAAAATTATGAATACAGGTATAGGATTTTGACTCTTCTTTTCTAACAATAACAATTATAATAAGAAAACATTAATGAAGAATTGGATAAATTTATAACTAATTTGGCTCTTAAATAAGGATTACCATAAAAAATTTTTTTAGAGAATATAGGTACTGTTTAATAAAGAAATAAATTCCATTATAAAAAATCAAATGATTTTGTTAATGGACATGTAAGTGAAGTTCCTAGCAATTAGGCTATTATTTACAAACATTTCTACTTAAAAATTACTAATAAACAACTAGAAAATATTAATTTATAACTGAAATTAATAACAATGATAGAAATCAATAATAGTATTACTTATCTTTACAAGTAGTTAGGTTATCAAATTACCAATATAAATTTTTCTCATATTTTTTTTAACTCCTTTAAAAATTCCATAAGATATCTATTAAATTTTACACAGTAACTATATAATAGATATAAAACATACATTACAAAAGATTTTACAAGATACTATAGGAAATTATAATTAGACCACTATTATTAAAAATAGTTATGATGTAGTTAATTATGGAAAAACAAAAGAAATTTATTCAACCCATAATTTGAGGATCTAATTGAACAGACAGAGATTATAAAGATTCTTCATGTTATTTGTAAGAAGCATTATATTAATAGATTTAATTCATACAAAAAAAATTTAAAATTCTTTAGTTACTTTAGAACTTAAAGAAAATTATATAATTTTTAATGATAAAAAATATAAACAAATTAAAGGCACACCATAAAAAGTGGTCCAGCTAGTAATAGCTTCTTGCTATTATATACTTACATTTTTATGAATAGAACTATATAGATCAATATAATTTTAAGTTTAGATATTATAATGACTTTAATATTTTTCAATACAATTATAACCCAGATGTTAAATCTAATTTAACTTTTTATCCTTCATACACTTGAATCTGATTTAAACTAAAAATAAAATGTAAACCGGGTATTTAAAAATTAAACTAGAGAAATAAATAACGAAATACATATTTTTGACAAAAAAGAGGCTTTCAACTTTCATGTCAATAGGGTACTTTTGTGGTATATCAATATCCACAATTCAATTTTTAAAAATATTTTTAATCATGTCCTACAAAATAAAAATCTTGTCAAATTTTTTGGATATTATTCCTAATTTTAATAAATTTTACACAAATTATGTATTCAAGCTAGTTTTCCTATGAATTTTTTAAAAACTCATTTAAAATATGAAAATTATAAAATAGAATAAATTATTTGATGCAAATGTTTCTTAATATTTAATTTCATTTTAGTTCAATACTTATTTCTTGATTTTATTGTAAAATATTTTTAATTCTTTTTAATGAACATAGATAGTAATACTAGCATTCTTTTTTAAATTTGTTATTTTTCAGAATTTAATTAAGATATATAAAATCTTTAAGTTAATAGAAACAATTATTAAAAAATATTTTAGAATTCTCCCAATATTTGTTTATTATTAATATATCATACTAACAATTCTAGTCAGAAAGTGGAAGAAAATATTGTCTGCAACAATAAAATGTTTTCATGATTATTCTAGTTTGATTGATTGTTCATAAGTGTTGCAATAGAAGCAACAAAAGGGATATTAGCAAATGACTTTTTAAATTGGCACCTCAGTCAAATGACAAGTTTAAACAACAGCATAGAAATTTATAATGAAAATAATAGTCCAGCAACAGATAACATGTATAATTTAGAATATTTTAATTTTGGTAAGCAATATTCCACATTATTTAAAGTATAAAATATTTTGTAAATAAAAATTTATTTCTCATAAAAAAAAAATAATAATAAACCCGGGAGAAAATTTTGAGAAGAAATTACCTCCTTTGCAGGTTGATGACAAGAAGCATGAAGGGCGTCAGCTAGGGCACCATGAAAAGATGGATGACAAATACCATACCTGAATTAAACACAACGCATATATTCAAAAATTGCTATTGAATAAACTTAATTTATCACACATAAAAGTATTTCAATGAAGATAAATTACCTGTTTTCAAATTCTTTTTCAAAATTCGAAACAGCAGTAACTTCATCACTTACATCTTCTGGCACTAAATTAAAGAATTAATTGTTTTAAAATAAATAAAAAAAATATAATAATAATAAGATTTTTCAATAAAATAATGAAAATAATTTTAAAAAATTCATTAAAGCATAAGAACAATATTTTAAAACTCCCCCTCACAAGCTGTAAATCTAATCATTTTTTAAACCCAGTGAAAATATGTTTGACTTAAAAATTAAAGTTAATTAGATTAAATATGTTTAATGATTTTTTTCTTTGTATTTCAGATGTTTAATCTCTAAATTCAATTAAATTAAGACAAAAACATTTATACTTATAAAAAACAACATTGTGACATCTCTTTTATATACACTAAAACATATAATACACATATTCAAAAATTCTCATAACTGTGAAAAATGAATAAAACTGATATAAAATTACAGATGAAAACACTATTTGATAAATGTACCCAATGTTTGAATATAAAGATAAAATTTAAGTCCAATGTTATGAAAAACACAAAAGAGTGTTACAACACAATAAAATAATCGATAAATAAAAAAATTTGATAGATTAAGACATATCTTATTAAACACAATGAATAACAGAACCACTTTTTCAAAATGAAATACATGCAACTCCTATATAACAAATCAAAATGTTATAAAATAAAAATATTTTTACTTTAAAAAGTATATTTTTAAGGAGAAATGTGTTAATTAAAATAATTTGTCAGAAATACATTTTCATTCTTTCGCTTTCTCCAGCATTATTTAGAGATTGCACTCCTCTTTCTGAAAAAATATTTGATATTTTTGAACAATTGCTGAGATAGTTTGACAATTTTGCTAAATAGAAATAAACATTTGTGAAATTTTCTTATATAACTTAGTGGTAAAATCATCAATAAAATATTTTCAAATGTTTAACTAAATACTTCTGAAGCTTTTTCAGTTTTTCTTATGCCTTTGTAGATAAAATGCTTAACTATTTTGTTTCCTCTCAAACTACTACTTTTTAATACTATACATAAATGTGATATTTCCACCAAATTAACTGCGCCAGGTTCTTTTTCCACAGGTAATTCTTGCCTATATTTAATACAGTCAAAGCATTCTTATATCCCAAAAACTCGGCAAATTACGACATTTGTATTATAATTGCTTAAATTCTCATTGCATTAAACAATTTCTAGTAGGATAAATTTCTGTTATAATTTTTTTAAAAAAAGTTGTTGAATTATATTAAAACAAAAATGTACTGTAAATGTTATATAGGGATTAATTTAGTTTTCAAAATTGTTTGATAAAAAATATTAAAAATCTATTTTATTATTTTTAAAATTCTTTATTAATGTAATTTAACACATTTTATCGGGATTTTAAACAATAGTATAAAAAATCAGTATTCATAATAATTTTAATTGATCTATAGTTGAAGTAAGAAAGGAAAAATATAGCTTTTAAAGATCAAAAGATCTGAAACACCTAAAGGTAGAAGACTAATTTGGGTCCTTCACCTGAAGACCTTAGCTGGACGTAACGGAATGGTTTTCATGCCTTGAGTGACCCTACCAGGAGAATACAATCGCATACATCACCCATTCTGCCCAGGACCACACACACCTTGCAGCTGCAATGAGGTGATCTGCAGAACTTGTGGGAGGGAGGGATCAAGCTTTTTGACTCCTTTGGTATAAAAGACAAAGCCCTCTTTTAAATCAATGACTTCATGAGGGATTGACATATCACAGTGAAATTTAAAAACTCTTCATCTAAAACCTTTAGATTGAGCCATGGTGTCCTGCAAGATTCATATTGAGACCTCTCTTCGAGGAAGGTGAATATATTGGTGATAGAACAGCTGATTCTATATTTGAAACTCTCAAAACATCTTTTGCAACAACATGAAATCTACTTCCAATGGGTTCTGTCTTATTTAAGACTTCTTGGTAATAAAATTTTTGATAATTTTCTAAAGGAAAGAGCCTAGATTCTAATATGTCCAAATATTTCATCTTTTTCGAAACCTATTCAAAAATACAAATGTAAAACCAGCACTTATAGAAGACTCCTCCAACTCAATCATGGTATATACAGGGAAGATATACTTAATTCAACACATCTTGTCTGATCTTGAGAAAATTTTTGGTTACATGGGCCTTCTATTAGACCATGTGGAATAAGTTTCACAACACGACAAAAATTTTATTTTTGTTAATATAAATCAAAACTTAATTAAACTGTTTAGTCACCTATTTGAGACTAATAAAGCAAGCATTTCTTTTTTAATAAAATATGGAAGTTAAATAGTCATATAAATTTTTTTAACATACTTAAAGGTTGTATTCTTTTAGATGAACTTGCTTGAAACATATCATCATCAATACCAAAGCATTCAGCAGCATCTTCAAAGTCATTATCACTTTCACTTGATGCAAGCTCAACTACTAACTAAAGTTAATGACACATTACAATTCCAATAAAATTTCAAGACATGGAAAACTATGAATATATCTCTAAAAACTAAGCAAATAAGATTTTCTAAAAGTTTAAATGTAAATTATGATTGAAAAATGCTATTAAATTTTATACACAAAACTTTTTCTTATGTTACTGAATTAATAAGAGCAATTATCATTTATACAGCTTGTCTATTATAAATTTACTTTTTAAGTATTAGAGGTATCAATTCATGATAGAGCTAATTCTACTTCCCACTACAGAATGGATAAGCTTTTTTTCAAATTAACAAACCAAAGTTCAACTACATACATTGATAAAAGAAGATAAATTCTCAGTTAAGGCTTCACAAGATATTTAATTAATATTCAATATATTAAGCTTTCCAATATAAAGTATTAAATAATAAAGAGAAATTAGTTTTTGTACATCTCGAAATCAAGCAGTCCTTGTTTTGTGAGATATTTCTGCTAATTTGAATTTAGCCTATTATAAATGAATTCCAATGTAGACATACATATTTTCACTAATAAATAATGTCTATAATAAATTACTACAAACAAAATAATCAAATACATTTTTTTTTACTTAAAGGAAAACAACAAACATGAAAGTTAACCTATACAAAAAATTTATTTCATTTTTATTGCAAATATTTTTATAGGCACTTAATATTAAACAGTATTTAAAAGAATTTAATTTTATGCATGATATTGCACTGATATCAATACTTAATTTTTATATTTATCAAATGAATGATCATAAATTTTCATCTAGTTCTTATTTTTTTTATTTGTTTATACTAAGTAGATATGTAGTTAAACTAACATTATTCATAGTATTCTTCTCCTCAGTCTAACAACTAGAATAAGCACCAACCTTAGAGAAATGCTAATGATATTATGGGACATACTTCAGTTAAGACCCCCCCCCCCCCTGCATATAGTGCACTAAAAGAGTCTAAAAAAAACTTGTAGTTCCATATGTCTCCATAATAGGTAGAAATAGAAAAAGGCCCTGTTGTGATTTACATAGCTAGTGAGAATTAAAAACAAAAAATCAGTTATGTCAGACAATAATTACACCAATAATTTGGACCATTAAGATATAGACAAAGTTTTCTGAAAACCAGATCAACATGCTTGTTACATTACCACGACTTGCATTTCTAATGAATTGTTTCATGATTTTGATTTTTCTAATACAGATGTTCATCTCGGTGAATTTAAAAGCTATCACAAATTAAATAAATGTTTGCTATCAATTCATTGAAAGATATGATTCATAAGTTTACAATATCTGTTCAATGTAAATTCAGTCTGGCAGAAGACCAAAAAAAATGTGCAGATGCTTTGAAGTAATTGTTCACAAATGGAAGATCATCACTGACATCAGTGTCATGAAAATAGAGCAATTGTGCATGGATTGGAATTTTATGATATGAAAATCTTATGGCTTTCCCCACAACTATTCCTTCAAATCCAGCCTTATGCAACACTTTCAACACAATAATTATGATCATCAACTGAAATCTGCTTAGACATTTCTTTACAGAATGAAAATTGATACTTATCATCAATCTTTATTCTGAGTGAGAATAATTCTAAGCAGAAATGCAAAGTATGTTCCATAAGAACAGAGACCACATTGAAAGAAGTAAATAAGAAGATAAAAAAAATTGAATAAAACAAGTATTTTTTTCATCTTCGTTATTTATTTGTCCCTTGTAATTATTTGTTTTACATTATGCAATGACTCAATTTTCTCCTGTTAATGCATTTTTAGAAGATTTTTATTTTTTGCATATTAACTTCTATCATTATTCTTTCTCTCCACCAAGTTTGATACTATTCTGATTGTTACATATATATTTCATTAAAAATATTTGGGATAAGACTGGGAAAAAAAATGTTCATGAAGCATGCCATCTGAAGCTGTGTGTGTTTGTATTCATTGTTTGAACAAGTTTACTATTTTTTGTGAATAAGCTAAAATAGTAATCTAATATACTTCCTCTTAACACGCTGCTTCAAGTAAAATGACAAAACTGATTGATAAATAGATTTAGCAATAGTTTTAATTTTTGAAAATCAGAAAGTGATTGAAAGATTGATGATAAAATGCTTTCAATATAAACTTGTAGCTAAAATAAATTCCTTGAGAAACCTTTTCACACTCAAAAAAATTGACTCTGTAGTTTGAAGTACAAACTGAAAAGATAAAACTCTAGCAATGTATAAAGCACAAAATAAAAAAACCAAAAGAGAGTAAGCTATTAGCAACTTTCAATCAGTGTTTGTATTGCTATTGTATATAGATCAGAGTAGTACGAATGACATTAAGTTTGTAATAAAATTCAAACCTGTTTCTTTGGTTTGGGGGCTCCTTCTTCTCGACTCAAGATCAATTCTAACACTGTATCTGGTAAATCAAGAGCAGCCAATTTTGTCTGAAAAATGCAAAAGTGTTAAGAGAGAAGTTTTTCTTAAAAAAAATACTAAAAATTTACAAATTTAACAGTCAATTAAAACTATACAGCTTTTTTTCCAATTACTGATAATTATCTTGGTTAAGATTATACATTGTTAACTGCATTTACATAAAATTGAAAAACTAAATATTTTGGTGTAAGTCTTTTTAATAACATTTCAACATTGTCTCATGAACCTTCCATTTAACTTATGCAAGTGTGTGCATTTATTGTAAACAATCTGAATACATCCCCAATCTTTTTCTTTTTTTGCTTATTTATTTGAAATATGGTTAAGTTGTTTCAAATATTAATATTCAAATGGATATTTTTGTCATAATGTATCAGTTCAGCTAATAAGTTTCATTTCTGCAATTTGTTACCTTCCCAATTAATAAAACAGACTAGTCTAAAAAAAAACTTAATTGTAATATTGATTTATACAAGGATTTCTTTCCATCAAAAATTGAAATGTTTTTTTAATGGGAGCTTATTTCAAAAGATGATTTGCTTATAATCTCAATTACAAGTCACTAAAAAATTTAAGGATAAAAAAATAAAGTTAAAAAAAATTTTAAAAAAAGGCATTTTTTTTTAAAAAAAAAAAATAAGTTTACAGCTATAATTTTGGGAAAAGATCATATTTTATAAGAAATCAAATTATACTGAATAATTATTATACACAAATACTGAAATATATATAATGATGAAAAATATACAAAAAGTTTAGAATAGAATTATAGAATAACTGATGATTCTTACCATAAAAATAAATTTAATATGAGATGTATTTAAATCATCAAATATAATGATCGTTTGTGTTCAAGATAAGAATGTAAAAGTAACTGCTAATTTTACACACAAAGTTTGGGAGAATACAATTACATTGTGTTCTGCACAACCTGTCCGAAATTTATACCATGTTTCAAAATTCCTAGATTTTAAAGACACTGAACTTTTTCAAACTACAGAAAGGACTAATAATATTTTGAAATATAAGTAATAATGGGGGGAAGGGGGGTATATTGATTACAATACATTTTTCCATCATGTGTATTGATGTAGATCTCTAAATTTTGATTTAAAACTTTAAGCATGTAAAATATAATGAACATCAAATTTATTTTATAATAGAAATTTTTAAAACATGGCAGTTACATGGAAATAAACAAGAGCTTAAAATCATAATTATATACATTTTCATCTTTTAGTGAATCTGGCCAACCAACCCAGTGTTGAAATCGAACAGGAATGTTTGTAACATCACGTAGTCCCAGTTTAACCTAAAAAGATTTAACAATATTTTTAAAACACTAATGATATAAAATCAGTTTATTACAAAATTTTCTAATGTTAGGAAGAAAAGATCTTATTCTACTAAGAAAAAAAAAGTACAACTTCAAACATTGAAAAAATTATTATTCATGAATGCAAATTTCTTTTCCAATCAAATGAAACATAATTGCATAATACATTATCATATAAACAATTATAGCTATAATAAAATATCAAATTTTCTTTACATATTACACCAATGAAACCATACAGTAATAAAAGTACATATTTCCTTACATCTAGAACAGTTTTGGACCCAGGAAAATGCAAAGTATAATCTTTATTGTTCGTAGTATCAATTACATGCAATCTGTAGTTCGTATTCAGACGATTGCTTAAGCTCATCCTGTAAAGAAAAATATACATTTAAATAATTAAAGTTAACTTTAAACTGACATAATGTTTGAGATACATGCAATTTTTTTTTTTTTAGACCTTCCTTTAATTTTTATTCAAATGATTGACTTCTAAAAATAAAATTGTGTGCCATGGAGTGATTACAGTCAGAAGCTAATCTCCTTAATTTTATAATACCTATACTGTTTATTACATTTATTTTACATAGTGATTTATATATTTTGCTTTCTCTCATTTTTAACTTTGTTATTTCTGGTTATTGTTAATTTGATGGTATGTGAGCATCATGTTTCTATAGATTTGATCATAAAGTTTTGTTACAAACAGATACATTTCATTTACTGCAAATTAAATTTAAGTTCTCATTATTCATCATATTATTGAAGGGCTTGATTAGCCAATCCATAAATTTGTTAGAAAAAAATCATAAATTGAATAGAATTAAGATAGGGTATGTGAAAAATTTTACAAAAGAATTAACATTTCATTTAAAAAGAACCTTTAGATGATTAAGTTCACGGATAACAATTCTTGAGATTTGACAATGTAAACAAATATTTTGCTATTCATATAAAGCAGCATTTGAGCTTATTCACAAAATACAGAATACATAATCAACAACACAGAGTGGCAATTTGTTTGAATATGCTACAAAATTGGATTTCAAATATTTTGTACAAAAAAAAATATACCTATAGCTTATCTTTTACAGGAGGGAAAATCTGCTTAAACATTATTTATTTTAAAAAAAGTGCAATGAAGTTTTACATATATTAAAAGCTAAAGATAAAAGACTAAATAATAGAAAAAATGTTACATAATGTAATCCTTTGTTTTCTTTCTAAAAAAATTATTCTTTAAATATGTATATACTTGATAGAATAATATAATTAATCATAATATAAAAAAAAAGGCTTGAAGCTTTTTAAAATCATTTTAAATTATAACTTATTTGATTATTTAAATTAAATGAACAAGATGTTAAAAAGCCATTTTTTTTTATTACAATTCGATCAATATAATAGAGGTATGTTTTCATTCACAGAATATATTAAATTACTTTTTTTACTGCATTTATTTGATTTTATGAAATAAATCCATTGGTTTTTGCATAACAATTGCAAAGGAGGAAGGTTGTGTCATAAAACTGGTCTAAATTCCAAGATCAATTTCTTGCTTAAATTTGCAAATTTTATTTGTTGGGTTTCCATTTCTATCTTGGTTTTATTCAATGATTAATAGAATTAATTATGTACTACATAGCACATTTATTAGATTTATTGTTTTCTCTCCCTTGTTTCTAGATATACAAATATGTACTTATCAAACTGTCATTTGTGATAAATACATAAAATTCATTTTTTTTCCCTTTAAAAAGTTATTTCAAAATGTAAACATTTGCGTCATTTGAGCCAATTAAAATGTCTAAAAGCTTTATTTTTTGAATATTATATGATACTTTGCCATACTAAATTCTAGACCAAACTGCCAATAAATAATTTTGATTGTTTACATGCGATAAACATGAATGAATGAACTATTGGACAAATTGAATTTTAAAAATGTATAAGAGATATTACTATTACCTACATAACATTTTAAAATAATGTAGAACATCAAATTTAAGATTCAAAAATTTTTAAAATGTTTTAAGTAATATCTCATACAGAACTAGGTATATAAAATATAAAAAAAATCATTACCCATCTACTGGAGCCAGATTCATATGATCTGGAGCCACAAGGAAAAGATGTGTACGCTGAGGTAATTGTAGTGATGACAAAACTGTCTGTAAGGAGAATAAAATGAATTTATATCACACAAAAAGTAATTTTCTTAACACAATCAATTGTTGATTAAAACATATATAATCAAATTTAACTTTCAAAAATTATTCATGATAAAAATTCCCCAGTCTTAAAAGAACAATGGAACTTACATCATCTGTAATGCGATTTTCATAGTCATTTATATGGTTTTGTCTCCAACCACAAAGTTCCTGTCGACAAGGTGGAACTCCCAATTCTGAATGCAGAGCTGATTTTATTGCAGCTATAAAAATATTTAAAAATATTATGATAAAGTACTCCTAAAAATGTAATAATTTCAATATTAAATTCAAAAATTAAACTTTTTTTAGTATAATGAAATTCTAAATAAAAACATTTAAATACATACAAAATATAAAAATTACAGAAGTTAGAGAAAATAAAAATACATAAAATTAAGGAGTTCTAAAATTTTTGAAATACATATAGGAAAATTACAACTGAATATTGTACAACAAAAAAAAAAGTTTTAACAAAAACACATAATACATTATATTTCAGGCTACTAAAATTTCAAATATTTTCAAGAAGCAATATTGCAAAATAAACTGAATATCTTTCAGCGAAATATAAATAAACCTGTAAAATGTTTAATAATTTTATACACATTTAAACACACATATATAATAATTATTATTATCAAATATAATTTTTCTGTACAAAGGTAAAGTAGAAGAAAAACATTAAATATAATGGCAATAACTCAAAATAATATGTGCTAAGATTACTTTTTATTCAATAATTAAAGCTATTACAACAGTAAGATAATAAACATTAAAAATGAATTGGGAAAACATAATTTTTTTTAAAAGAAAATGAATACTTATTATCATGATTTATTACATAATTCAACCGAGTAATATCAATTTCTTGCTTTAATTAAAAATAGAAATGATTAAAAATTCTACTTATTTTGAAAATATATCTTATTGATCTTCAATTAATACTCGCCACATTAAAATCCTACCAGCATGAAAAGTTTTCTATCTTCTTAAGTCTATAAACAGTTTCCAATATTTTTCAGATTCCAACTAAAGACCCACTATATAGTGGAACTGATGGATGTTAAATCTGTCATGACTCAAAAGTCCTCATATTAGTTTGGCATGGAAGCCAGGAGAGAGCGGTGAGGTCATTGGCACTGTTTTGAAATTTCGAAATACATTACCAACTGCCCTAATCCTCAAGCTTTTAAGTGCAATATTAATAAACTATGAATCAATCCAATACTTTATAACTAATTCCTTGCCTTAAAATTTTGTTCAATTATTATTATTATTTTGAATATGTGATTAAAACTGACTGAATGTATAACATACATGATGGGGTTTAAATTATCAAAAAAAATTTCAGTGACAATTCCAATAAAAAAAAACTTTTAATACTATTTTGATCATGTTTTTAATGTTACGCCACACGACTTTAAATTAACTTCAATTCCAGAAGTATCAAACAAGTAAAATGTTTACATAAAATACATAATTTTATCACGAAAATAGTAGAAGTATGGTGTAAATATATTTCATTACTGAAATCATAAGTGTTAAATTCTTTAAAAAGATTCTGACAAACCTAATACTTAAAAAAATGCCTGAATTACTTATCAACTCACAAATAATGTCAATAATAAGCAAAATTTAGCTTATGTAAACAAATTTTTATTACAATATATGTTTACAGTTAATATTTAGTCACACAGAAATATACTCACCAACAGTTTCAGAATCGGGTACCTCAAGAGGAACCATATTTTCTTTATACTGAACAGAAAAATTTAATAACCGTGAGGCTAACTGTACATCATCTACTGATACAGGGATAGAATGAGGAGACTTGATATTCCGACTTGAACTCTGCTTTTCAGGATCATCTGCAGTAATTCCAGCAGCCCCTTCTACCAATTCCATTGGAAGTTCAGCTTCTCGCTCAGATGGTAATGTTTGTGACTCATCAGGTATAACAGAATTGATAGCCTCCTGAAGAAAACAGTAATTGCAGTTCATTAAATTTTGTTTACTGGATAAAAGATTGAAAAAAACTACATACCTCGAAATTCAATGATCCATTAATTTTTAATATTACTGCAGAATCTAAAATAACTCAACAGCCTATTAAATTTATATCTTTTTTTGGTTTCATAACATCAAAAATGATACATAAACAGATAAAATATTTTCAAAGTAAATGTGGAAAAGGCAGTTATTTTCATTTTTAATGTTAAAAGACTTTTATGATTTATTACACCATGTTTTCTTTGTTTTTTGTATATATGAGCACATATTCTATGATGAAGATACAATAAATTATTTTAATTCTCTCATTTATATCATACAAATTGTTTCAAGTATTCAAAGAATTATTGCCCATTATGTTCAATTGCTACTTAAGTATCAGTAAATAACAAAACAGGCTAGGATTAAAAAGCATCTTTCCTAACAGAACTCTAATTTGAAACAATCCTTATATAAAGTTTCACATTCATTGTCCAAGAAAAAAGAAAAGCCTTTAATAACAATTGCAATTTTCATTGCATTTGGAAAAATTTGCTATTTGGCTTAAAGATAACAAATTTACAATATTTAAAAAAAAAAGTGATCATTTCAATTCTAAAAAAAATTGTCATTTTGGAAACTAAGTACCTGACTTTCATAAAATTATTTTAAATTTCAAATTTTGTAAAATTCTGGTTAAAAGTTTTCAAGTTATTGATATTTAAAAATGGCCCTCCTAATGTTAGATGTCTCCTACACATTTCACAATAACTTTTCTAAGTGATTTTCTGACAAATGTTTCCCTTTGCACTAATAGATAAGACAATCCTTCCAAATCCAAATAAAAAATAATTTTAAAAACACGTATTAAATACAATTACAAAAAAAAAAAAAAGGTAATGGGGACAAATAAAAATAAAGATATTTGGATTTGAGTTGTCTTAAAATCAAATTGTAACAGAAATATTTCCCATAGTTTACAAAATATTAAAAACTAAATATCTATAACAAAAAGCAATCCACTCAAGAAGCAGTGTATCACCTGAAATAGAAAAATGCTTCTAACTATCTTTTACTTTAGACTTAACATTAAGTACAAAAATAATTACGAAATAAAAAATAATAAAAACATTTAAGTAAAATGCATTTGAAAACTTTGTCAAAAGATTGATTTTTTGACTAATTTTCTAACGTTAAACATTTTGCTTAACCATCTGCATTGAATAATCTAGTATATATCCCCCTAATGTTTTTTACCAAATATCTTCTGAACAAAATATTATATTTGAATGAAATTCGAAACATAGGTTATTTAGACTATATGTAAGGAGTAGTTGAGGGGGAGATCAAATTTCTTTTTAAAAAAACTTTAAAAGTAAATTATGTAAGTAAAATTAATCCATTAGCACCACACTTTTGACCTGTTATCAGTGATGCCAATTTTTCAATTAGTGATGAAATGGAAATCAATAAAAGTGCCATTTTTAATTATTATGCAATATTTATTGAACCTGAAAAAGGGGCTCTAATAGCATTTGCAAGAAGTTGATGCAGAAACTGTTTGAAATTTTCAAACAGTTTCTCATGAATATGAAACTTTGTTTCAAACTTTGACAAAGACCAAATACAATTAAAGATGTTATGGAAAATATTTAGGATACAAAATTATGTCCACAGAAGGCTTTGTAAAGGTTAAATCAAAAATAGCTCTTTGATTTCTTTCACTCTACCATAAAAAAGATACTGCAATATTTTCTATGATGTACAAAATTTCAATAAACTAAAAACAATGAACATTTAAAAATTTCAACATAATAATTTAAGACCTATACCCAATAAGAATGCAAATATTTTGTAGGAGATATTTTAATTTGATATTGAACAAATATGGTGCTTAATTAGAAATACACATAGCTAAGCTTACCAAGTTTACAATAGTTAAAACTTGAATCTCATTGACAAATCTTTTGCATTCCATGAAAATTAGCTTTTACGTCAATAAAATTTTTAAAAAATAGATCTCTAATATTTGAAACAGCCTTGAATAGTGAATCTGAAAAGGAGATCTGGAGGAGCTTAAACTGTAATATTTGATATATTCCTTCAAATAATTTATTATATTATAGAAAACAGATAAATAAAACAACCAGAAACTGAAAAATTATTTTTAAATGATAAAAATACACTGGTATTCCAAATGAATAATCTGATTTCAGAATTCCATATTTTCATAAATGACACAAAGTAAGTTATAAATGAATGCAAAAAAAAATTGAATTTTATTTATTAAGTGTTCAATATAATTACCTTAGTTATAATATAATATCATTTTGATATATAAATTCCTGCCAGACATGTTGTTAAGTGTCAAAAGTAATTTGGATTATACCACACCTGGATACCAGTTGTTAAGTTCACATAAATTTGTGGATAATGGTGGCAATACACTTGATCTTTTACAAACCTCCAAAAGAAGAAAAAATCGCAAGAGGCCATATCAAGTGACTTAGGTGGCCAACGTGTAACATCAAGTCATCTAGTCCACTGCAACTGAACCAACTGAGAGGTAGCTCTATGAAAACTTCTAAAACAGCTTTATTAAATAGCTTCACGAAAAACACACAAGGACCACCTATTATTCCCAATATAAAACTTCCACATTTTCCCTTTGGATTCATATATCACTCTGTGTCATTTACTATCGAAAATATATAATTTTGAAATTGGTTGATTCATTTTGAATAACCCTGTAATTCTTTCTCTGTAGAACCTAATATCTAAAGGACAATGGTTGCTGAGATCACCAAAGCTTAAACACAACAGACCTATAAAATCTCATCGAAATTTTTTTATTCAAAATTAATCTAATAACTTTTGAAAAATTTAAGATATGTCCATATCCTTTTATTTTCCAGTATATGGATAATATAATAACTAACAAATAGTTACCATGATGAAATATAAGTATAATGAATTATAGTGAAGTTGTTTCTATCACATTGTAACCATGTCATGTGTGTCTGTTCCATATGTTGTTTTCATACTTGGTCATTTTTAATTCAATACACTGCATTCTTTATTAATGCATAAAGTGTTGAAGTTACCATTTGTACATAACTGAATAATAAGAGATAAATATAAAAAATCAGTTAAAGTTCAGTATCAGGTGCTCCTTGGCGACTTTTGGGTGTAATAAGGATTTAAGTTATGTTACCCTGATGCATATAATTTGAAAAGAAATTTGGGTACTTTTCTGTTTTGCTGGCACAAATCTCACCAAGCAAACTTTATTGGTGACACCACACAGTATACACATATTCCATGTGGCATCAGTTGTATCATTTATGGCAATTTTATTTGCTTGGGCCGGTGAAATGGAAAAGTACCAAAATTTGCATATGTAACATGTTCTGTATTCTTGATTCCTATTTGTTAAAAACAGTGCATGATTTTCAATAAATAGCAGAGGATAATTTTAGGATAACATATAACATTTCTTTTTCACCATTTTCTGTAAGATCAAGAATTGCTGTTTGTTCCTTTGGCAAATTGTTAAAGATTTAAGAATGTCGGAAAAGTAAAATTTACATGTGTTACTTTTACACTATCACAAGAAATATATAATATCATTACTTAAGTATAGTTATTTATAAATAAGAACAATTTTATTATAATGTAATAGAATTGTTTATTAATAAAAATTCATATTTAAAACAAGAATTATTTATAACAATTATGTATAAACAATTCTTATACATAAGAATTGTTAATAAACAATTCTTATTTATAAACAATTATTCTTAATTAATAATTATAAATAATTGTTGAAAAATAATAATTAATAAACAATTCTAATTTATAGACAATAGTTTATTAACAATTCTTAATTATAAGCAATTATTCTTAAATAACTTTTATTTATAAATAGTTCTAAAAAACTACTAATTCATAAATATGAATTACCAATTCCTTAAAAATTATATATATATAGGAATTATGAAAAATTCTATTTATAAACTGTTATTATGGATACATAACAATGAGCACCTGATACTGAACTTTTAACCAACAAATCATATAAATTGCAACATTTTGAAAATAGATGTGGTAAAACCATAGTTCAATAAGAAAAGATGAACAAGTTAAAATTTAATCCAACAAGCAATATTGCATTACATGAACCAATAAACATTCGATATTATAATCTACAATCTATGTCACTAATTTAAAATGGAAATACAAAATCATTTAAGAGTTTAGAAAATGATGTGATAGCAGTTTAAAATTCAAAGTTATACAGTCTATGTCAAACATGTCTTCAAAAGTAAAGTTTAAACTGATAGCATATAACATTCTTATACAAAGATAAATGCCAAAAGCTTCATGACAACAAAACAGAATTTCTACTTAGGTAATATTATCAAATCTGGACACGCAAAAAAAAAAAAAAGTCCACTAAAAGATAATGTG
This sequence comes from Nephila pilipes, assembly GCA_019974015.1. Taxonomy (NCBI): domain Eukaryota; kingdom Metazoa; phylum Arthropoda; class Arachnida; order Araneae; family Nephilidae; genus Nephila; species Nephila pilipes. The sequence goes on from BMAW01104814.1 coordinate 190,940, forward strand.
ACATTACATATGACAAAGCATCCCAATAATCCTGACATATTAATAGAAATACTGAATAAAATATATTACAAATAATAAAGAGTATTTTCTAAAAATAACATTTTGCACAAACTCAAATTTTGTTTAAAATGACCGTCATATTTAAAAACTATTTTAAAATACAAGATTTCTTATGATAATATTTTATAATGACTCTGAAAAGCACTTGTAATTTTTTTTTTACTTGTGCATTATGCAATGTTTTTTTTTCGCCTTAGCATAAATGTATATATCTAACCACATTTTTCTTAATAAATTATTATATAAACACAAAAATGCCAAAAATCATGGGATAACAATATGCAAATATTCAGATGTCGGTAGCATTGCATAAGAAATGTTGCATTGCATAACTTTGAATTGTCTGTTAAAACAGACAATGCAATGTTAGGGCTTTCATTTGTACTCCAAATTCATGTGAAAGTTTTCTGACATAATTATAGTTTGATGACAGAAATTAATAGAATTCGAATGCAGAATACTAATAGCAACTAGATGTGCAAAATATTCTATTATGAAAATTATCAGGAAATTCCAACACTTCACAATCCAGTGTCATGAATGTGCTGAGGATACATTATTTCTGGAATTACCTTCAAACATGGTCAACCTAATGGCCAACAGAGTTTAGTTAATGACCGAGAAGTGCAATGTCTGCATAGAGTAGTCAGTATCATCAGACAAGCAATACTGCATCAAATACCATCAACAATTAAAATGTGTGACCTACTATAGACAAGTTCACATTGACAGTGAAGTGAAATTTAGTGTTGATAACCAGACATAAATCTCATCAAACATATATGGGACATAATCAAAAACTTAGTTTCTGCACAAAATCCTACATTGCCAACACTTTTGTAATTATGGATGGCTGTAGAGACAATGCTGAATATTTCTTGAGGCAATTTCTGATGACCAATTTAGTCAATACATCTAGTTGCTAAATTTCATTCCACAAAAGGAGGTCCTAAGCAAGGTATTAGGAGGTATCTCATGACTTTTGATATTTCAGTATATATTATAAAGGTATATTTTATAATGAAGGTAAAAAAATAAATATTTTCCATACAAATAAGATACGCAAGATCTTTATTTACCAGTATATTCCAGTTAGTTGCTTCCAAGTACATAATACATTCACCAACATCTTCAATACCAGTACAAGACTACAAAAATAACAACAGTCTATTGTTAGATAACATAGCAAAAAAAATTGATATATATTTTTGAGTAGATAAAAACATAACATTAAAATTACAACTACATTTTATTTAAAATAAATTAATAAAAAATATTTATCACGATAGAAACTTAAAATTGAAAGATAATCAATTTCAAATCAATCCTTATAAGTATTATTAAAACATTAGGTAAATTAAATGCATTAATTTGGATGTCGTGTATTTGGGTGTGAATTCAAAGATTAAACTCCAAAGTGTAGTTACATAATTTCAATGTGATAAATTAGAGAAATTCAGTATACAAAAGTTTACGTAATGCAATTGCTTTCTTAACCATTGGCTATTGATTTAACTGGCAGTTCAGCTATGAAAGTTCCTCATGCAACAAAAGATTTAATGTGTTTACCTCTAGGCTTCAGCTTTTTATTCATATACTCAATTTAGTTAAGCAAACTGTTCAGTAGAACTGTTTCTTATAAGCAGCCTATTTTGCATATTCTGCTCAGTTATCGTAATTTAAAATTCGTCTCTTGCATAATTTAGCTAAACCATTTATTTATTTGTGTCTTATGGCCAAATATACATATATGGTCAACCATTTGTGAATAATACATAACAAAACAAACAAACACGACTTATGGTTGAGTTGTTGCCACAAGCTTTTTTTTTCCTTCCAATTTACAATAAATACTCTTCTCAGTTTAAAGAAAGTTATGATGGGGAAAAAATCTGATATCAAAAAATACAACTAAGAAAGGAAGACACCAAACTGGATGTTATAAAAAGAGAGTAGGAAAAGAATGAGTTTATCCAGTTACGAATTTATTCATAAAACATTTTGCAATCACAGATCCACTAAACGATCATGAATGGTAAACTATTTAGTCATTAAGCATGTTTCTTTATATTTTTTTAATCAGTATTTATATATTTTGTCCTCTGATGGATTGCAATAGTTCAAAATGGAGTTGAAAATAATACAAGAAGAATCTCTACTTAACAGTCATTCATATATCAAATTTAGGAATTTGACTGGATGAATTGGTTACAAATATAACAATATGGCATTAGTCATGATCCCAGTATTTTGTTTTGAAGATCCTCCATCCTTTGGTTTTTGTTGAACTATGTGAGAATAGACTTCAAAAATTCTTTAAAAAAAATAGGGCTTAAATTTATAAACAAAAAAAAAATAGGCATGGCCTCCACTAAAGTGATGCAAAGGTTAATATTTTTTCCAAAATTTATTTTTTTAAATGGTAAATCATGAGATTTTCTATAACTCAACTCATTGAGAAGAATATGCACCAAATATTTCACCTAATTGACTTATTTGATGTAATTTTCAAAGAGATAATTTTTAGAGAAAAGGATATGCCTTTGTAAGAAACTACTTTTTTAATATCATAAACATTGATCGTAATTTGCTTCTCTGCATGTCATTCTTCAAGTGCTTCAAGGAATCTTTGGATATTTACATATGTTGAAATTTATGTTGTTACCTTATGAAAAAATAGAAGAGTTATCAACAAAAAGACAAGGAGAAATTTTAGATACTGTACAGGAAATCATAAGTTTATGAATATTACAAGAGACTTCATTCCTATATTGATAAATCCTGGAGAGTAAAAGTTTGAATGAATCTGGAAGAAAATGTAATGAAGAGGTGAATGAGTCATCTACACAAATTTATACTTAGAATATCTTCCCAAAATTTATCGAAAGGTCTACAAATATAGGAGAAGGTGATTAGTCTGAAGTTGAAGCAGGTTAATAGCTTGTGTTAGTTAGGTGATTAGTACAGTAGCCTTAATTTCAAAATATTAAACAAGTACAAAATGTGGCCAGTTCTAAAAAACACTGAATAAACATATAAAATAATTAAGAAATATAGTAAAAACTATAGAATCTTTTAACTGAATCAGACATTTGTATTAAGTAAATGAATTTTTTATTCCCGACAAAATAATTGATACATAATTAACAATACATGCGAGATGGAAGAGTTAACTAAAAATATCTATTCTTTCGTTTTACCTTTTTTTTTTTTAACAATAACAAATTATTTAATTTAATGAAAAAAATATTGAATCGTTCGCAAAAAATCCCTTCTTGAATTCACATCATTAAAATATTCACTACGACAATAAAAATTATATTTAACTATAAATATTTAATACTTTGAAAGCTAAACAATTTATTGTTCAATCAAGTCTTATGAATGATAAAAATCAGCAATTTCATTAAAACATATATATCTACCCAGTCTACGAACAATAATTAACAAAAAACAAATTTACATATTTAATAACAATAGAGTAACATTATAATCTTTTGTTCTAAGACAATTTCATGGCTGAAAACAGACATATTGAGAAATTGAACGAAAAGTTTCGTAATTAAAGAAATGTCTATCATTATTTTAATCAAAGGCAATTAGACCTTAAGGAAATCCACTCCATAAAAGTGAATTGTAAATATACAAAGAATCCGCTCAGGCATTACATAAACAACAGGCACGTTTCTTATCAAAATATATTTAACACTTTAATTTAAACAAAAATTATTAAAATGAAGAAAGAACCTGAAAATCTGCTAAAATTTGCACTTTGTTTTCTTCCATTTTTCATTAAAGTTATTGGAAAAGGATAAAATCAATTTTCAATTGGTTATTTCTCGAGTGACATAAGAGTAGTCTGCATTACAGTTGATTTTACTAAGCTTCAGCGACATCTACAGAGAATCAACTTGCAAGAGAAAATGTTTACAGTATCATTTTTATGAAATATCCTTTTCTCAGTAAAGTGCAAGTCATGTAGTGTAGTCTAAAATGATATGAATATTTCTCCTGAAAACATTTGAAAATTATAAATTTACAAAAATGTAAATGTTAAATGCACATGGTCTTTTTAAATACAATTTTTGATAGAAAAAGAAAAATGGAATTATGAAAAAAATGGAGATGTAAGCAAAATAAAAATCTTTATAAGCAGATAAGGAGAAAAAAATAGAAATATGAATATTAAAATCCTTTCTAATACATTAAATTTTGAAATATTTAACAGTATGAAATATTTATCGGATAAGAATACCTTTGACACTTTTGAGTATAATCGAGACTTTAACTGTTTGTTGCATCGTCTAGTTTATGCAGACGAATTTGAATAACGTAACTGTATGTAAGTAAGAAATCGTGTAAAATTTGAGAGGTATCAACGTTATGAGCATAGATAATTTGGGTAATACAAAATATCAGTTTAAGTAAATATAAAATATGTTTGTTTCAATGCTTGTCGAAGATCAATTTGAGTTTTTAAAACTTATTAAATGTAAAGGTCATAGGTTATGCTTATGAAAACCGAAACCAAATTTTTTTTACGAGAATGTATGTTATTTATGATGAAATAATTCACTTTTTTCAATCATTGTTCTTATTGAATCCTTAAATATTTCAAAATCTTAAAAATTCTTATTTTTACTGACATTAATAGATGATAAAAACAACTTTTCATTTGTCATCTCTGTTTTTCCCCCCTTTGTATAATAAGCAATAATGTATGATTAATTTAACAAATCATGCGATGTTTGTAAAATTAATTTCATTAATTTTAATTGGTGTTAATTTGTTTAGGAATACTTAACTAGTATTTATTAATAAAACTAAAAAAATCATTCAAATAAAAATATATGAATTTTAGTTAAATATTGGATATAGCAACATTGGTTATATTTTTCGATGCTTGTATATTTTTCATTCTGATATTTTTCTTTTAATCAGATTCTAACAGTTGAATCCTGGAGCATCTAAATTTGTAACAAAAATTATTTAATGTATTGATTTTCAAATACCAATTATTTTTTATAGTTTTGTATCATATAATTACTCTTTGAAGCAAATGATTTTAAATTTGTGTTTAATTATTATTAAATATTTAAGTGTATTCCTTGATATGAATCATTACATAAAAATAAACTTAATTAAGGAAAACATCCGATATTGACTTTACATAATGATTCATTTGGTTATCATAAACTGAGTATTATATAATCATTGAAATTTCATCTGAAAAATTTATTTTATTAATGATACTTTTATGCAAATAAAAATTTTAGTTTAATTCAAAATTTAAATAATTTTTTTCTGTGTAAAGTTACTTTTCTGTTCAAATTAAAATTTAGCAATAATCTGAATTGTATTAGATCTAAATGTTTTTTATCATATTAAATATATATACAGTAAAGGTTTATATATATATATATTTCATTTGTATATTTTGTTATTTATATTTCAATGTGTAAGTTTTTATAAAGATTTTAGTTATTTCTGTTATTTTTTCATAAGTACTTTTTTTTCCTCTGCAAAAGTTGTTTATTTTATTATTTAAAGCAATTTAAATTTAATGACAGATATAACTCTTTTATTCCTATTTTTTTTTACTAAGGATCTTAGCTTTGTAGAAATGAGCTATTATAAAATATAAATTTTAAGTGCTAAATCATTTTTTTTTTCACATTTAAAAAATCAAGTCAGTAATTAAACTAGTCATTATTAAAATACATATCAGTCTGTTAATCTAAGCATATTTTAAAAGATATAATTTTTATACTCTCCTTTAGAAAAATTAAATTATAGTCTCCCTTTGGTTTCATCTGATGTTGTTGGGGTTCCAACTAATGGAGATAATGTCAATACAGCATATCATACCCAAAGTAGTCTCAAACGACCAAGAACTGAAGATTATCCTGATATTGGGATATATCCATCCAATAAACTGAGTAATTATATATGTTCTGAGTCTCGAAGTTATTCAAGAGGTATGAATGTTTTATTTTTTCAACTACAATAAAAAAACTTAGCAAAATTTGTATTTGTTGGAAAAAATTGAAATTATCTAAAGATAATAAGCTAAGAGACTCCAAATCCTAAACATTAAAATCTAGACTTTCCATTATTGAACATTAAAAAGAGAAAAAGTACTTGACAATTTAAATTTGATTGTTATTACATACTGATTACATTGATCAATGACATACTTTTCCAGCAACTAATTAAATTTGTTTCCAAGAAAATATTTACTAAATGTTTTATCCTATTATTATGAAACTTACTTAAAAAGCAGATTGTAAATGTACATGTTTTCAAAACATGAATAAATCAACGTATTTATATTATAAAGTAACGTAAATGAATTCAATTTAAATAATGCTGTACTTTTATCAGGCTTTTCGTAGTAGTTTTTTGTGGTTCACTTTCCATTAAAATTACATTACTGTCTTATTCACTCAAAAAATGGGAAGAAAATGTTTAATTTATGCATGAACCCAAAATAATTACTATAAATTTAATTATAGAAACCTTCAGCTTTCAGATTGTCATATGAAAACTATAAATAGTTGAAAAATAGTCAAAGTTGACAAATTATATTATAAAAGCATCAAATCTCAATGGGAAATGAATTAATACAGTTTCAATTAAAATTTTAAGTACAAAATATGTCTTGAGATGTATATAATTATTAGATGTTTTGAATGAAATGTTTTTTGATTTGCCTTGTATTTAGTTTCTAAAATTCTGCTGAGGGTATTTGATTATTTATTTAAGTACATATCACTAGTTTTTTTTTTAAAGAAATCGGAAATATAATAGAACATGAATATTAAAAGAAAAATTACAAACCTTACCTTATTTTTCTATGGAATTAATAAGAATGTTTGTGAATTTGAAAGAATAGTTATAAATTAAACATTAAGAAATAAATAAGTAACTATTAACAAAAAAATTTCCCACAAATTCTTTTTGCAAAAGTATGATTCAAATCTTCCAGTATGCTGTGATTAACATTAAAATACACTTGGGAAGGCTTCCAAAATGCAATAAATTGTCTAATAATATTATAAAATGCAGCTTTATTTGGTAATTTTAATAGTACTAAAGGAAAAAAAATATTAATTTCATTTTTTTTTCAAACAATCATTAATGAGAAAAATTGTTTGGGTCATTGGATATGTCCAAGATATAAATGAAGTCTGATAATTGTAAGATTACCTTATGTATATTTTTAAATATAGAAATGCCGATTTATAAATGGTTAAATGCTTACTTAATCACTGCAAAAAATCATTTATTTAATTGCAGTTTGCCTTTCTCCTGGAAGAGCTTAAAAATCATTTTTGAAAATATCTATTCTTTCTATGTACTACAATTATTTACATATAGTATATTTCCGTAGAAATGGGTATCTTTTTTTCAAACAATAGCAACTAAATTAAATTTTTAGGTTTGTTTTAGTGTAGTGGTGCTTTCCTTAGCTGCTTGTTGGATCCCTTTGAAAACCAATGTGTACTCCCAAGGGTATGCATTCAACAGTTTGAAAATCATTGTTCTAACAAGTAATATGTACTCATAAAATAAATTCTCCTGATTTTATTTTGTTTTAGTTATAAATAATTATATATATATATATATAAATAAATATATATATGGCTCCAGAATTTTTCATTCAATTGTCTTAAATATTCTGAAAATTCAAAATTTATTTTTTCAGCAAAGACATTTTTGACTGTGAGACATAACAATTATGTATATCACACGGAGGAGTGGAAACCAAAAGGATGCACAATGTATCTACCTTTATGTGAAGACATCATGATTAATACTCAGAATATTGAGCAAATCAGTTTTGAATCTGATCAATTTTTTTTAGCTGATGAAAAAGGAAACTATGTTGGGGCAAAACCTGGTAAGTTTTTCAAGTTGGTATCTCCAATAACATGATTGCATTGTATGTGTACAATGGTAAATAAAATGCTTTCATATTTAATTTTAAATGTATATATTTTTTACTTTATAAATGTTTTACAAATGTTCAAATATATTTAGACATATAAAAATTCCATACTTTAAATTAATCATATACAATTAAGGCTTTTCAATAATACCTTTTATTATGTATTAAAAAAATGTATTTTTCAAAAAAGAAATCACAATAAAGCTTATTAACAAATTTATTTTAATTTTTCACTTGAAGTATAATATTTAATCTGAACTTTTCATCAACATTTTGTTGCAATTACGAAGATAAATTATTGCTAAAGGAAAAATGAATTTATGTATTCTTTTTCCTTTTTCTGATACAATTATTGTATAAACAAAATAATTAAGCAATCTTATTATTTCTTTTTGAGATTTTATAACTAAAATATACTGAAATTAATAGATTGATTAGCTTATATATCTATTTTTCTAAGAAAACTATTGTAACCAAAAAATTTGAAAATAAATTTTTTTGCAGCGTAATTTAATTTTAAGATATTATATAATTTTAAATATGATAATATTCATAAATTAATAGGTTTATAAATTTTTTCTATTTATTTTCCTATAGAAAATACTCATAATGTATGAACATTCCGAAATATAAGACCCAATTTGATTAGCAAATGAAGAAATGTTTTTAAAGTTGGCCTTTTTCAGAAAAATTACATCTGATATTGATTTTAATAAAAGAATCCAGTGAGATAAAAAAAAATTCTTGAATTAACAGAAAATAAATTATTTTGTTTAATGAACTTGGTTCACATTTCTTTGTATGTATTGTAAAAGTAATAAAACTAAGAGCTTCCCATGATTTTAAATATTCTTTATATTTATTATCTTTAAAGGAACATAGAAGTTATACTTTCAAAGTTTTAAATTGTGAAATTAATCAGCACCTTTTTTTTATTTGAATATAAATAACTTTTGCTGTAAAGTATTTACTAGCTATAACTAAAATGGGAAGAATCTATAAATAATAGCATATATTTGATACTAATAAACATTACATTATTTTACTTGAAGAATGAAAAAAATTCTAATTATTCATGTTTTGAAATATTTAAAAATTATAAATTATTTGGAACTGAGAAATTGAACTGGACTTTCATTTCAAAGTAGCTATTCATTTCAAGTTCATTTCTTGTGATAGGTTCTCTTACTTAGGTAATGCTGTTCACCTTTGGAGATTTGATCCTACTTCAAGGAAACTCTATATTTCCCGCTCCATTCTTTTTCTTAAAGAACAGGTAAGCAAATGAGAGTGTTGGCATATTTTCAAAAAATTTCTTTTGTATGATATTTGTTTTTGCACAAAATACATAATCAATATACTTAATCCAACTTAAAATAGGCTAAATTTTCAATTAGGATTAATAAATTAACTGTAAATTTCATGATTATGCCAAATATTGTAAAAATAATAACACGTTTAAATTAAAATACATTTATGCCCTAATTGAATTTGAAAGTTTCCCATGTTAAAACTATTAATTATCTATCATACTTACCAATTCTGATTTGTGTTGTAAAATGAATTATTCACTAGCCATTGAAAACTAATTAAATTTGTAAAAAATATTGCCAGAATTCTAAATTATTATTTTCTGAAAAGTGATATTATTTCATATTGAAGATATTGCATTGATTTTTATATTTTATGCTTTTGATTGAATTTATTCAGCATTTTCTTAAATTTAAAATTGCATATGTTCATGTTTTAAAATGGAAAAGATACAAATTATGTATACACATCAGGGTACTGTAAGTATAACTTTTTTTCAGAAAAGAAAATTTTCTTAAGATGTTATTGATTATTTGAAAGTTATAATTCTGTATATTCTCTGTCACTTCAAAAGTTACATGATATATGCATATAAATATGCCTGGAGCATAAAGAATAACACGCATTATGGTAATGAGTTCAGAATATCTGCCATATAATTTTAATTTTCTAATCGCAGCTTATGATTAAATTCCAGCAACTTCTCAGCTGTAAGATATAAAAATATTTTTATTTATTTCTGTTACCAAAGTATTTATATTGTTATGCAAAAGCTTTATTGTATATTATAATTGCACAATGTGTATACTATTACATTTTGTTTTACTGATGAATTCCTCTGAAACTAAAGATTTTAAAGTCCAATCTTATATAATATATCAGAAATAAGGGCGAGAAATATTTTTGCAAAGGATTTCTTAATAATTGCCTTCCATTTGTATGTTTGAAAAAGCAATCAATAAAATTGTAAATGTAATGCAGCTATTCTGTTTTCAGTGGTTGAATTAGTAATATATAAATTCGATACAAAACCAAGAATTTGTTTGTATGCATTGCTGTTGTATAACAAGTATTCTTAGTAAATGTACTAAGTTTCTTACAAAGATGTTTTTCAGGAAATCATTTTTAATTTAAAATTATAGTTGTTTACAATCAGTATTTATTATTTTATTAAATTAGGACTACCAAGATATTCAGTTTCAACTAGATAACCTGTGATGTTCTCAGTACTGCATGAAGACATGGCAAGTAATAATGCATATAACTAATTATTATTATGTATCATCTGTACATACAAAGCTGCTGAATTTTAATAACAAATATTTTGCAAGAAAATGAAAAATACTAACAAATGTTTTATTTTAATCTGAAGTATGGTAATCTCAGTTTTATGAAATAAGACATTTTCAGAATTTCACTCTGTCTGATAAAATTGTCTAATAATTCATATCTGTGACAAAACTCTAATAATATCTTTTTTCTGAACTATGTATGCCAAAGACTTTTATATGTTGAATTTAATGAACAAATTGCTCAAATTATGCTGACTTCATCAAAATTCTCTAGATTTATCTTCTTGTATTATTACTTAGTTTTTATTTAAATCAATGGTAGCTTCTGAAAAGTATCAAATTTCCATTTAACAGTTTTTCCCCCCCATCACTTACAGTTCAGTCAAAAAATTCGTTTTATGTGAAAGAGATATTTGATATATTTTAGAGTTCTGCATGAATAAGACCATATTAATCCTTGGCAAGTCAGTAAGGATTTCAAGTTTTTCAGACTCTTTTTAACATGTTTTGAACTAATCTATGTAAAATAATGTGTTGTTAAGGATATTGGAAAACACCTAGGTTTAAGCATTCTCATCCTTATGTATTTTATAACTCTGGTACTTGAATATATTTTACTTGAAACTGTAATACTTAAAAGATACTTTTGAATTTTTGTGCAAGATTATCTTAAATTTTTTTTATTATTTAATGATAGCTTTTGTAAGAAACTCTGAAAAGGATGTTGCAGAATTATTGTCACATAAGATTTAAATTTATATATTTTATGATATATCAGTATAATACAAGTAAAATTAGAAATCTAGGTATTCTAAATTGTGGAATTAATGTGCTCTGTTTAATATTAACCACTTACTGTTTATGAAACAAAAGTTAGAAATAAAATTTTTGTAACATTGAGCTTTGCATTCAAATAAATCTGCTTTATTATACTCCCATAAAAGCGTGTTAATGGTTATATGTTTAAATAGCATTCAAGAAAGCTTATTTTTAGTTTCCTTTGAAGTGATTTCTGTTGAAAAAGTATGAATGGTGTTTCTGGAAGCAAAAGGGAAAGAACCAAAAAATAGTAAATGCAGAAAATCAAAAATTATTTGCGATTCCGTGCACTATTCACTGTTAAGTGAATAACAAGAAACCTGGCTTGCATGCAAACAAGAAACCAGGCCTACATTCATTTCTACCATGTGTTATTTAATGGTTAGGCAATTTTGCTTGAAGTTTAAATAAGATAATTCTGACCACCTGAGCTTAATAAAATTAACATACTGGTTTTTTTAAAATGATGCCAATCTCAATCAGGTAAATCAAGGTGTACTCAATTTCTCACACTTCATAAAATATAAGTGTAGCAAAGGAAGGATATTTAAATGCCAAATTTCACAATATCCAATCATTGTGGGAAAAATTACTATTTAATTTATTTAATTGCAGTTAAATGGCCTAGAATTTCATGTTTATTTTTAAATCAAACTTATGCACTTTGTGTAAAGAGCTACCACTGATTTTTTTTAAGTTTGTGCAAACATATTTCATGTAAATATGCCTTGTTTTATTTATTTATGTGTGACTTTAATTTATTAAGTAAAACTGTCAATCCGTCCAGTTAAGCTAAACACTTAAGCTGCACAAATTCAAAATTATACATATTGTAATCAGACTGGAAAGAATGAATGTTTAATGTGTATGTAATGTAACCCATTACTTTTTTTTAAATAATAAATATATTTTTACTCACTCATAAAAGTCAGTTCTCTATTTCAGAATAAAAAGCATTAATATAACTATATTGTATTAATGATGTAATAATTAGTAATTGTGCAAATATTTATATTGTTTACATTGTAAACTATTTAAAATTTAAGTTGACTGATTTTTATATTTGTGATTTTATGAAATTTTCTAACCTATTACTTTTTTTTCTTGCATGAAGTTTTTATAATTTTAATTGCCAAATTATTACAGATACTTTTTTAATAAACTGTTTGTAATTATGACTGTAATGTTTATTTTTATTCATTATTAATAGAAATATTTGATTATCTTATATTATAAAATGAATACCAAATGATTCTTTTATTACTGTCACTTTTAACCAGTAAATGATACTAAAAAGAAAATTCGATTTTTGCTTTATCCTTCCTTTTTCAAAAAAAAAAAAAAATGAATGAAAGATAACTAAAACAAAATATGCACCATTTCCTCAGCTTTCGAAAATTATAATTTTTCATGAAATATAAAAATACTTATGCTTGTAGTCTACATTTAAAAATCTCTAATAATTAAAACATTTTCAAAATTATAAGATGAATAAAGAAATTTCATTTATAATCATGACAGTAATTAGTAGATTTTTTTTTTTTCTTCTGTTTTGAGGAAAGAACAGATTTAAATAAGATAATGCATAAAACAAACTTATTAACATAAAATTCATAAATTATATATTTAAAAAAATTTATTTTAATGCTCTAAATATTTTGGCCTCACTATAGCTTTTCTACACTTGCTTCAATAGCTTGTTTGAATAAAATGGCAATCTTGTTATTTATGCATAGAAACATTATAATTGTATGAAAGTTGTAGCAAAGTGTTTTTTTTGTATAGAAATGTGTTTTCCATCATAAACACAAAAATTGTTCACAATTGTTCCATAATTATGTTATAGAAAAGTCCGAGTGATGTTCTAACATATTTGAATATTTTCTAGTCATATATTAATGTTGTATGTAAAATATGCATGTAAGTATAACTGCATGTATTGTAACGCACACATTGTTAATTTTTTAACTGGTTTTGATAAATGTAAAAATTTTGCTTCTGTAAATTTTGGTGCAGTATGTATTTTTACAAATACAAGAAATATTGTGCATATCAAATATGTAACAATTGCATTGCTTAGTTGAAATGCATATTAAATAAGCATTCTACAACTTATGTGTGCTTTATGTTGCAAAATATAGAACATACTATCTACATAGATATGAAAATATTTGAATGTCTTAATTAATTTGTAACTAAAAAAAATCAATGTATATATTTATTCAAAAAATAAAATTTCCAATAGGAAAAATTAAGCTATATTGACATACAAATATTAATGTAATATTCCTTCTAAAATTTTAATCAATTATTTAACAATATAAAGTAGAACTTGTTCTTATAATCAGTTTATCAAATATTTTCTATACAAAATCAAAAAAGAGAATTTATGGAGTAGTAAAACTCCTTATCTCCAACTGAATTAAATTGTATATAATTCATTATTTTTCCAGAATTTAAAAGTAAACTGTTAAAATTAAAAGGCAGACAAGTTATGATATCAGGTATATGATTGTTTATGGAAGTTAGAATTGGGTAAAGCTCAACTAAGTTTTAAGTTATCAATAAGTTGCTTAACCACTGATTGTTACATACTTGCCATACTTTTCCAACATTTTTTTTTAAATACTGAAATTAAAAAGTTGCTATTTTTTTAATTAATGTATATTCATTCAATTGACACATAGACAAAACACTTAGTGTATTAATCATTAATATGAAATGTTAGAAAATAATTCAAATAATCTACAAAAAAAAAAAAAAAAAAAAAAAAAACCAAAAATTATAGGAACTGTCCCTATATTTAAGTATTTACCATTTTTTTTTTCATGTTAATTACAACTTGGATGTCTCCACTACCAAATTATGGTTTACATAAGGAAACTGATTTTCTAATATGACCTTGTAATTAGAAAGTAATTATGAAAATTTATTTTATTCTCAATTATGCAATCTATAACATTGTAAAGAATGATTAAAACCAACATTTTTTTATCAAAGGCTATATAAAAAAAACTTTGTCCAAGAAAGTTACTGACTGATTACAATGTAATGGTAGATTCTTCTGAACTGTCGTCAATACAGTGCAATAGTAAATGTTATGCAATACAAAATGTGTTAAGTCAGTGTTTCAGCTGAACTACCTTTTATGTATAAATAATCTTTAAAAGTATGTCACAGAAGTACATAAATCGCTTTTTAAGAGCTCAAGTTTACAACAGAAAACAATTCACAACAGAATCCATATACAAAATACTTTGGTATATGAATTTTTCATACAGGAATTAAATTTTTTTATACATATTTTCGTTTATTTTTTTTTTAATTATTTTCATGAGTTACATTTATGTTCAGCTAAGCAATTTGTGAAAGGTTATTCATGTTTTTCCCTAAAATGTCAGTTTGTTTATATATTGATTTTCTAAAACTTTAGATAATTATTTTTCACAAGATCCAATTAGTATAATTATACCAAATAATATTTCAATTTATTTCTGCCACAAGAATTATTAATCAAATGAAAGAAGAGAAAGGTTTCAATTTCGCATATAGACTGATTAAAATTCAATAAGAAATACACAGATATAAAAATGTCAATTTTCATTAGTTTCAAATTGCAACATAAATTATTCATGTCACGCATGATTATAAATGAACATAGATTTTTTTTTTCCAAATATTAACAATATTAAGTGTAATTTTTAAGATATTGATTGAAATTATTCCAAGCTACATAAAAGATATTACCTTTATATGAATTAAAAATATAGATGATTTAGGTATATATATATATTACAAACATTGCATAAGTTAAATAGATAAAGTGATTAAATGTAACTTCATTCCTTATTTTGTCTTATTGGTCACTTTCAGAGACATCTGGGAGATGTCATTCATTTTATGTGTAGACTTCCGTGTTTTATTTATATATTAAGGAGTTAAATCACTGACTGGGAAAAACTTTGAAATAAACTTATTTTTCATTAGTAAAAATCAATATTAACTGACAATTCTTAAGGTTGTTAAAATGCTTTAAAGTGTATTTATGAATTATTAATAAAATATAATTCATAGCTCTACAATATATATGCTTTCAAAAGTCTAAGGAAGTTTATGTGTAACCTACATGAAATTGAAACCTTTCATATTCAAAAAGATTAAATTTCTTTTGAAAGTTAAGCTCTTGGATTATAATTACTGAATTTAAAATATTAAAAAGTACTGTGATACTTTAAAGAATACGAAGATGTTATAAAATTGAATTTATCCAGAAAAATTTCAAATCAAGATTAGATAATTATAGTATATAACATACTCTAAAGGTATTTTATGTTTCAGACAATTACTGATAAAAGACAAAAACCATATAACAAATATAGCAATATTTTATATACTTTTCATTATGTACAGTCTTTTTTTAAACATTAAAAATATATGAAGACTGCTAAAATTGAATTTGCAAATATAATTATTTGGATATAACTATTTCATAATTCTTAAGACTGGTGAATTAATACAAATTCCTTGATTGCTAATAAAATAATATCTTATATAAACAATATCACTAAGGTGATAATTAAAAACAAAAAGTTGCCTTTAAATGCATTCAAAATTATTAATACAATACTTCAAAAGCATCACTTTAATATTGTACAATTTTTAATATTAAATATGGAAATCATTTGAATGGAACGATTCACTTCAGTACTAGCAGTCATGCACATAAATCTCAATTTCAAACAATTGATAGCACCACAAAATAGGATATAAATACAAAATAATACACTATATTTATCTTAAATGGATTTTAATAGAAAATAATTTTTGGTTATATGTGGACATAACTTATTTTTAGGAAACATACAATATATGCAAAAATATATAAATAATTCCAATATGAAAACATTTTAAGCATCTATATTCTATGAACAAAACATAAAGAGCTACCCAAATGGATTAATTATCAAAGCAAACATAACTATATTGAAATGGTATGTACCAGTGACACATTTAAATAAAAAAAATGAATCTGACTAGCCAATGAAAATATATATCTTAAGGATGAAAAATGAGATTTTTTTATATAACACACAAGATATAAATTACACAAAACAAATGATATTTGAAGCATAAACTTGTAAGTAACCATACCACGATACAGCAAAAAAAGAAATGGTCCCAGAAAAACAAACACCGAAAAAAGTGCTTATTTGAAGTATATTTTAAAATTGCTATAAAGATTTTCATTTAGTTTAATTAGGGCAATTAAAATAATAAACTTTTATCAGAAATATTTTGTTAATTTTTCAGATATGCAAGTGTTTAAAATTATAACTTTAATAAAAAGGATACCAAATGTAAAATATGTTTTTATCTGCTATTGCAAATCTAATAATCAATTATAATTCATTTGCACGGCATGCAATTAAAATGTTATAATAGTATTATTCTATTATAAAAATTAATTCACCAGGAATGATTTTCTATATATATATATATATATAGCATATTAATTATTACAAAATTTAAAAAAAGAAACTTTTACACATTTGCATGCATCTTATTCCAGAAGGGTAAAAGAACACTAAAGTACAATTTTTTAAGTAATACTATTGTTTATAAAATAAATCAAATCTAGGATTGATTATTTTTCTTACAAATACATAATACTACATTCATGCAAAATATTTCATAATCAGTATACAGAGGAAGTAAACACTATAACTATATAACAAACTGCCAATTAGTATCTCTAGATTTTCAAATTTACAAAAAAATACATTTCATTAAGATATTTTTAAACAAAATTTGTAATATAATGTGGATTAACCAATTATCAATCACAATTATTAGAAGGGAAAAAAAGAAAAATCTTCAAACATAAAATCTATTTAATTTACTAGAAAAATATAAAACAGGAAAAGAAATGATATATCCAAAAGTGTTGCATATTTGCTTTCAATAGACTATACATTCTTTTCCAAAATGCTTAAGTTTCAGGCACTAGAGCTTACAATATAATCGAGATTGCTTTTGCCATAACAAAATACAGAGATAAGCTCTTTTTTTCTCCCTTTAAAACCTATCCTTCAAAAGCTACAGTTTACAAAGTAAGTTTGGAAGCAAAATTACAAACTGGAAACTTAAAGAATAGGATGGATTGTCCACAAACAAGCAAGTTCCATCCATATAATATATCAGTTTCTAGGCACATCATACATTAGGAATTCTGATAGTAAGCTAATGTTTCTTGAAGCTTCTGAGTTATCTAAAAGTTAAATAGGGAGAAAAAGAAACATTAATAATTTATTATACATAGAAACATATAGTTTAAAAAGCTATGATGCTAATTAAAATATCCACTCAACAATAAATAAGAAAAGTCAAATAAAACACTTGTACTTGGCATACATAAAGATACCTCTACATACAGCCAGCATAAAGGAGCAGTTGGTTTAATACATTATGAAATATGATTGTTATTCATTTAAAAAAATAATTATACCTTTTTTTAAAGCAATTTATTTTACATCTTTGTATAAAAACTGATCTCTGAAACTAATTTAATAAAATCCTGTAACTCAACTTTTTTATTTTATTTCTATTATGTTAACAAGATATCAGATTGAATGAAATATTAGCCACGACTTTTAAAATTTATTTAAAAAACAAATTTATTTCCAAAACTTTTACAATTTGTTTAATTGGCAATCCAATTCATCGTTCAATTCAACCATCTTCTTTCAACATTTCGACAAGCTTCTGGTGTCCTCTATAAAAAGTCAAGTGCTTTGGAGTCAAGAATGTCACTGTGTCCATGATCTCACCACTTTTCAAATATTCTTTGTACAGAATTTAACAATCCCATCAAGAAAATAAGAAAAACTTCCCTGTTTGTAAATAACATCATTTTGCAACCATACCAACAGAGTGTTCAGGTTCTGACTATCCACCAGTGCAACCATTTTTATCAGTTAACCAAAATAATTTTTCACTGCATATAATCATACAATCAAGATATGGGAGCCATTGTCTGATCTTGAAGAAAATATCTGCAAGCATTTACTTGGTTACATTTATTATCACTTGCGAACTTTTTATAGCAAAAAAAAATTGTTGATTGTGGAAGATTACAATGCTACAAGTTGTCATGCTACACAAAAATCTTAAAATTTTTTGTTCAGATCATCAGTAGAAATTAGACATCCAGAGTGAAATGCAACTCTAATGTCAAAATACAGCAACTTTAGAATTTACAATATACCAGACTTTAATTATATCATGAGAGACAATATAATCACCAAATCACTCGCATGTTTGATGGCATTTCAGAGTATTGATCTTGCTCCAGAGCTTATTGTTCATTATTATTCAAAGATGTTTATAAGATAGCTCCATTTCATATTTTAAGATAGATAAAAAAAATAAATGTATTTTTCCCAGAATGTTTTATACAACAATTAAGATCACTTCTTGGTTACTTGAACACAAAGAAAACAATGTGCAAAATATCAACTCAAATAGGAATAACAGCTATTTGCAAATATTCATTTTGGATAAAGGGAAAATGTTATGATAATATTGATATTCTGAATCATTGTTAAATAACAAGTTATTGTTAGTCATTGATAGATCCCATTTAGGTGGGAGTTTTTTCCCTCCATGTGCTCAAATTAAAATACTTGTTATCTTTATGAAACAAGAAAATTCAGTAATAATTTTAATCATGATTTTTTTATATTTATGCAATCAATATAAATTCTTAATTTTTACATCTGTTTCATGTCATATGTCATCAAAGGAAGCGATATTTATTAAAATAAATAATGTCACAAATTTATATCAATGCAGAATTTGCATTTTGCATATAAACATTAAAGTTCTTAAAAAATTAAATAATTGGACAACACTATAGCCTAATGGTTTGATCATGGGCTCGCGGCTGGCAGCTTTCGTCAAATCATGGGTTCAAGCCTGTGATATCACTAAAGATCCACTGTGTAGCTGGGCTGATGCATGTTAAATTTGTCGAACCTCAAACTCCTCCCATTGGTATGGTGTGGAAGTTAGGAGAGGAAAAGGGTGCTAGCTCAGGTTTCATCCTCGTCACTTGAAAAAAAGCTCAAAATTAAGAGATCCATCAGCAATAGCCCTCGTGTTGCTTCTAGTGTGATGTTAATAAAAACCAACCATTGGATAACAAATTTTTAAATTTAATTTGTATTTTAAACTACACTCTTAAAATTAATTTGCATGTTTCTCAACATTTTTCTAAGCAATAACATTATATTGGTTATTACAACATAAACCAATATACATGACACTAATACACGAATATTTCATTTTATACATTCTGCTAGGCAATATCTTTTGCAATATAAACAATCAAAAAATAAATAAACATTATATTTTGTCTATGCAGAGCGGAACATTTCATGTTGGTATAGTCATGAAAAAAAAATAACACATTTTGGATATTCTAAACAAACTAAAACATCATTCATAAAAATAATGAAATGAATTCTGTAAGACAAATTTAAAATAAACTAAAAATTTGAATATATATTTTCAAGTGTTTATCAGAAACTATCATATCTTGAATATTTAATGCAAGTCCATAAAAAAAACTTTTTTAACTCTAATTCTTTTCTAAATTTAAAGAATAATTACATCATGTTTATATATTTATGCAATACTTTCCATGTAATTATTTGAAAATATTTAGGAATCATGAGACACAATAAAAAATACTACTATCTTCTGTTACAGCTAACAATCACACATTTTACAGTTTTTTTTAACCTGAGCATACATTTACCTCAAAATTCATTTATATTCAGCATGGAAAAACCAAACACATTTCATTCCTCATTATTTCCAAATTCTACATTAATCAAGCAAATTAATTTAATCAAATTTTATTTTTAAGTCCCTTAACCACTGTGTCCATATCAGACAATTTGGACAAACTTTGAAGTGTATGTATCTCATACGGACTAAGCTTCCACAATTAAAGATCAAGAGGATTCCACAATTAAAGACCAAGAGGATTCCAGTTTTTATTGGGATCATATCATTTTTATTTACATAACTTCTGCACAGATGGCAGTGCAAAGCTTGCAATGATTGATTATACAACAACAGTATGTAAATTTTAGTACATTTTTTTTCATCTAGGGTTTTGAAAGGTTTCAACTTCAATGTTTTATCCTTTTTATGCACTTGATTTTTGTAAAATGAGTAGTTCATATGGATACTCAAATTTGGAACTTTTACCACATATAGATTAAAAAGAAAACCTTATTAGGGAATGTAAAGTGTGTTCATCTAAGAAGAATACAAATGGAAAAAGAAATAGGAAAGAAAGGAGATGTTATTGAAAAGATCTATGCATATCATGAATCTAGGACTATGAATATCATGTTTCAAGCATTATCATACACAGAAAAATAATTAAATTTTGAAAAAAATTATACTAATTACTGATATTGAATAAAAGCACAATTTTTTAATAGATAGAATTGCATATTATTTAAAGTAAACATAATTCCCCCTCCCCTTGAAAAAACTGTATATATTTCTTAAATGCCTGCATTGAAACTTTTCTGCTTAGCTTGGGTATATAAGAAAAACCATATATAAGGTAAAATAAAGTAAGTTAATGAACAATTTTACAACTTTAAAAAAAACCATTAAATTCAAAGAAAAATATAACAGTTATTTTGTTTTAATCGATTTAGAATTTCAAAAATATTAAAAATCTTCAATAAAAGAATTTGCTGCTTTTTGAACAAATTTTGTTCAAATTGTGCAATGAATATTAAATAAAAAAATTGATACAAAATACAAAATAAAAAAACAAACTAACTTGCTGATAGAAATCTATTTGAGCAGTAAGGTAAGTTTCCATCATGCTTTTGAAGTACGCAACTCGCTCATTATGAAAGTGATTAATTTCTGCTAATGTTGCATAGGAAATAACATCAGAGCGCTGATCAATAGCTGCTACATCATCTTGACTAATTTTACCTTCTTCAGCTAATTTCTTGTGCTCAGCTACTTTGTTCAAAGCTGACTGTAAAATAAAATGAAATACATAAAGAACTTTAAAAAAAAAATAATAAAAGAATGCCCTTGAAGCTATTCATTTTAAAATATAAAAATTTTATATTTTAATTTTCTATTTAACAATAAAAATGTGTGATAAACTTTCACAATAAAAATAAATATGTGGTCTTACAGTACTGATGGTACCTAGATTCAAATTAAAAGTCTGAATTCATGATGGAATGTAAGTAGAAAAAGTATAAAGTTTTAAAGAAAATGTAAAAGAAACTTCTGTTTATGACTTTTTGAAAAACTGAACAATTGGAATTTATTATACCTTTATTATACTTGTTTCTTAATATAACCATTATTTTTTCTTTATTGTAAATAAATATTGCTTTTAAGTTTCAATCTATTACCTCTTTTCTAACACTACATACATATCTGCAGACAAAAATTTAGTTGACATATTTACTCCAGCAACAATAGTCATGGCTTTAAAGGTCACTCTTTATATGTAGTATGATGCTAAAATAAATTACCATATTCCCACCGAAAAAACTTCAGGATTATTCATGTAAGTTGCTCCTTCCTTCTAAAATTTTCTCACCAAGATTTAATATTTACTTTTCTTTAACAATGAAATAAGACTTAATTTCACCAATCTACCCCTTGAAACAAACCCATCTTATAAAATACATACACTGTCTCAAAAGGGGAAAAAAAAAAAAAAAAACACTGTCCACATTAATAAACAATTTTCATGGAATACAAGAAAAGTAAAAGTTATGCAGATTATCTGAAATGCAAGTAGGTCATGAGGTTCTAACATCGAACTAAAAGGAAGAAAACAGATGATTCAATAATTACTATGCTTTGTCATCTAGGCAATCCAGATTTTGATTTCTACATTCCAGAAGACATATATGTAGTAAGAAATGCCTGGATGACAACACCAAAGGCAGTCCTGGCAAATGAATGATTTTATGAAGGTTCAAATTGTAGGCTTACAATACAGCTATTTGGTCTAACTGTCATTTGCTTCTTAAATGCACACAGATGTACTTAAAGTGCAAAGAAATTGGACTACATAGATCAAAAAAAGAATGTGAATTAATGTAAAAGACCAGGTCCATCTAGACATACAAAAGAATGTACAGATGAAGGCATTTGAACGGATACCATGGTGGCTCCAGAGCATCCCTTCAGCTCTAAACTAAACAGTCTGCAGAATGTGAGAGGAACTTTGGATGCTACAATATCATACAGAAGAGTGATGAGTCTCTGTTCTTTATTTTCTGATAATAGTCACCAGGGGCAAGTCTAGAGACATAGCAATCCTCTCTACTATTGAATGCCATACCTAAAGTCAGAATGGCACAATGGTTTTGGGGCACTGTCAGATATGATAACAAGTCACCAAAGGTATGCATCAAACAAGAATACACTTATGTACAGTTGTGCTATCTTACATACAGCAACTGCAAAATATTTTTCAGCAGGACAATGTGCAACTGTACACGACATTCATCAGCTGAAGAGTCATATAACATGTCCAGATGCTTCTTTGCAATATCACCTGATATCTCACTGATCAAGTATTTCTGAGACATGAGATTCCACCATTTGCCTGACCTTGCCTCAATTGGAGGAAGAACCATGGAAAATGGCTGATAGTATACATGTTTCTATCCCTCAGAACACTTTGTGCACTCTTATTGAACCTGTACTTCAAAGGATTGTCACAAGAGGTGGTCCTACTTTCTACCAATTACTCTACCTTTTCATTGTAGTATTTAAATTATCTTTTTGTAACTAAAATCACTTATTCACATACACATTCTCTGTCTGTGTATCAGTTTTCATCACATTATAACTCCACTTTTTATGGTGTTACATTTTCTATATTGGGCCTTGTATGTTTTGATAGTTTATCCTCAATAACTCACCTTTTGAATATGAAGTACATCAGGCCAAGCAGCAAGCATTCCTTTATATTCATGAAGAACATCAGCCATTGGTTCTGCGTCATACTTTGGCTAAAACAAAAAAAAATTATAAATATTGGAGTTCGTTACACAACTTTAACATCTCTACTTTTTTTAAATTAACAATCATTAAATTTGTAAATAATTCTATTTTCTAAGAAAAGTCCCCTTAACTGTTTTTATTTCTTACTAATACTAAAAATAGAAGGTACAAATAAATTTATCATAAAATGTATGCATGATTTGAACAACCCCTTACAAAATACAGTTGACTTTACATATGCATAAATATACTCTGAAGGAAATGCTTATTAAATTGGTCAAAATTAAGAGAGAGAGGGAGGAATTATGAAAGTTCAAACAAAAGTAAAATTGATTAAATAAAAAGAAAAATATCTTAAAGGAATATTATAATTTTTTAAAAGAATAAAATATACCAATCTTATTCTTATAGGAAAAATAATATAAGAATTACAAAATGAAACTGACAAACACTTCCAGCTATAAAACACATATTCTTAATTTGTAGAACTTAATTCAAACAATTTTACAAATTTTTTTATTGTATAATATATATATATATATATATATATACATAAACCATTGTAAATTGAAATTCAAGATTCACTTATGGATTAAAGTAAACACATAGTCATTTTTAAAAGATTAAATTTATACTTTTTGAACAATTATAAATATTGTAATTTGTATAATTTATAAACAAAGAATGAACACAATTGTGTGTCTCTTTATTTTTCACTCATATATAATCTTTCCCATTACGTATTAGCTTATATTTTGAGAAAATGTTTATGTTACAACAATACATATTTACCTGTTCTTCATACATCTTTCCCAATTCTTCATAAACACTTGCAGTATGTTTTATAGCAGTTGTTAATGGATCAGAATCTAAATATTTATTTTTAGAATAAAAATATGAATTGATTAGGAAAAGTTTTATCTTTAGTACTTTTTTTTAATATTTAAGCTACATATATATAAAACCTTATCATAATACTTAAATTCAATTTCATAATTAAGGGGGGAAATATTTATTTCTGACTGGCACATATTTTCACAACAAACAAAATCAAACTTTACAATAATTTAGTATAGATTTATTTATATTTCACTAAATGAAAAATAAAACTGAAATTATTTAATTAATTAGAAGAACAGTTGAGAAAATTCCATTACAAAATGTCAGAAATAAAAAAATGTTATTAATTTATTTCAAATGGATCTGAAAATAAAAAGTAAACAACTTTAAACAAAAGTACTTAATTTTCTCTAAATAAATTGTCTCTTTGATAAAACAAAAATTTAAAAAAACTTACTTTTAGATGAATACATTTGAAAGGCAGTACCAAGATCATTGAATGATTCAGACATTCTTTGAATCTCTTTTTTGACAGCTACAATTAAAAAATTATTTACACTTAAAATGATATTTGAAACAATGCAAATAACTCATAATATCTCTAACTCAATATAGGTATCAATTTGAGCAAATAATAGGATAAAAACATAATTATAAACAAAATAATAATAAACAAATCAATTATTTAAGTTCATGCAAATAGAGAGTTTTTAATACATTGTTTGTTTCAACAATGCTACACATTTTTAATGCATTTGTATAAAATGGTACAGACAAAATATTTTTAAAATGAAATCAATTATTTTTCAATCAAACATTGTATGTATGTGTGCATACATATGTATATATATGTATATATCAATCAAACATTATATATATATATATATATGTACACAAACAAACATTATATATATATTATTCAAAAAAGTAAAACATTGAAATTTTACAAAATTCTTGAGATGAAAAAAATGATTAAATCTAAACAAGGTTGATCTTCAATTATAGGTTGTAATGTAAAGAAAATATGAACAATATAAGTTATATAAATCGACTCCCAAAGGGAATAGAGCACACAAGTTGAATCACGAAAATAAACCAGCCTTTTGATTTTTATACGTTTTATTTATTTTTACATTTTGTATGTTTCGAAGCTTTTGTACAGTTTGTACAATAACAAGCACATTGTCCAAACGCAACAAAATCTTGCATATAATATAATTTAAAATTTCAAAACATCTATCCTTTCTTACTATACTTCATTCTTTTAGAGGGAAAAAAAGGAACAAGAAATCATTAATCATGGTCCATTTCTGGCAATTATTTCAAAGTTAAAAAGAAAAAATGTCCTCCGCCAAATCAACTGCACAATTCAACACACTAGGACATTCTTTGACAACAGATTATTTTCATTTCAGTGTCAGAAACATAATATTTTAATCTTACATTTTGATATAGGTACTTCAAAAATAAAGTTACATAACTTCTGTAACATAAAAAGGACATGTTAAGGAGTTATCTGAATGCAATAAAATGATGTATGCAAATGCATGATGATAACATAAAACACAAAAAATTCTTTTGGTTAACAATGATTGATTAGCTGGAACTCCAGCACATTGCAACTGAGCATCAGGTACTGAAGCATAACTTATATGAAAATGTGGTTCTGTATGTGAATTGTACCAAAGCCTCAAACACAGGTTCGCAAACAGTACAAGCAATTTCACTAATTGAGAAAGGATGGTCAACTGAACTAAAAGAAGCAGAATGATCAAATCACAGGATCACTCAACATTTTGGTTAGAATAATACTACCATTTAATGATGTTAGCAGAAACTGGTAAATTATGGCTGTACTGTATGTCAAGAAGGTAGTGGTTGACCAAAAGCAATAGCAGAACAAAAGGACAAATAAAAAATTTGATCAGCCCTCACAAACCTTGTTGTATCCGTATAACTAATCTGACAGGGACACCAGTAACTGCAATGACCATACATAAGAGACTCAGGAAACAGGCTGATGTCACAGAGGTCTCATTATGTTGATTACCCCTCACTATTGCACACTGCCAGGAGCAATTGCAATGGTGCTGGGAATATTTGGCCTGGAATCTCACGGACTGGAGTAGAATTGGAATTGTAGCAATCAAATCTAGCAATTTTCATTCCACTTGGATAACTCCCAGTTTTGTTGTTTTTTTATGCTATAGAATGCAATTTGATTTAAGTAAATGTACAATCAGCCTACAATTCAAACTAATATTTACCTGTAAAACGATCAACTAATTTAAACAATAGCATTTTAGACATAATCTAACATGTGATAATAGTAAAAACTTGAAAAAAGTATAAAATACTATGCTTAAGAATTAAATTCCATTCCTCTTTCTCTTAATATATAGTGGAGTCTTGGTAAAATTATACAGGTTGAACTAACATTAAGTGTCAGAATCAAAATGCTTAAAATGAAATTTACAGGGATCAATAAAGCGAAGTCATTCTTTTATTAGTTGTGAATATTATATCAAATGATGAAGAATAACATAGAAAATTAGTCAATTTAGGAGGTTTTATAGTATTATATTTGTTTGTGAGTGAAGTTTAAAGGTGCAAGAGCCAGATGTGGCTATGATCTAAACATTTGGAAAAAAAATGGAAAAAAGACAAAAGTTTGACAAGGGTTGAAAATAAAGAAGGATAGTTAGGGTATCCCAAGGGCATGTTACCCGTGTTTACTAAAGACAGTAAACCCCTAAAGAAAGATCACTAGGGTGCCTTGGGGTCATGATGCCCTATGTCACCTGAAGGCAAGCCTCTGAGGTCCCCTGATATAATCCCCAAGGGCAATCCCCAGAGCTATACCCCCAACACTGGATACCCATTTTAATTGCCTCTTATGACATGCATGAGCTACAATTGGACTATTCCTTCACACCCAGTATCTCATGGGTGGCATTACATTTGTTTAATCACAACCTTCATATCTAGTTCTTTCTTATGAGATTGATGAGACCTCATAATTGCATATTTTAATAAATTATGTTTCTTAATGTATATTTGATTTAAGTAAACAAATTTTTTAATTATCTTTTTTAAAAAGCTCAGAATAAGAATTACATGAAAAAATAATCTAGCATACATAATATGATTTGAAAAATTTTGCTTTTGAAAAATTAAGCTAAAATATGTTAGAGGATACATGAAAATTAATTTGCAAAGGTTGCACATCATTATATATATATATATATATATGCATTTTACTCACGTCCAGCATATCTTTTATGTTGTTCTACAGCAACACCAAATAACTGCTTGACACTGTCATCCATTTTGAAAACAAATCTATTAAAAAGGTCTATCTGTTTTTCTCTAAGATTGGAAAGGAAAAAAAAATTAAAAATCTTACACCCACTAAGTTATTAAAAAAAATAAAACTTTCATTTTTAATATATTTGACAGTATTGATTAAATAATAAAAGATCATATCACAAGAAGAGTTAAATACAAGTATTAAGATTTTTTTACAATAAATTTTGAGGATTGACTTATTTTAAATGCTTTACCTAAATTTAATGAAAATTAAAGATTTCCCAAATTATACTTTATGAAAAAAGCAATTTTTATGTTTGTTTTTCATGTAATAACAAACTTTTCAACTACGTTCAGGTTGAAATATCGTAAATTTCCAAGGTACAGCTTTATAGAAAACAGACAGCTTTTTCCCTCCCTCCTTATGTTTTAAGAAAAAAAGCTAAATATTTAAATTGTTGAAATTAGACATTTTATCTGTGAGACTATTGTCAATAAATTATTGAATAATTACTGCTTTTTTTAGATTCATCATGAATGCTTTTTTAAAATGGATAACAAATGACAGTATATCTAAATAAACTGTCACAGTTTAAATTATTAAACTGCTGTGCTTAAATTATTAAAACAATGCAAGAAAATCAATGAAAAAAATTCATGAAAAAAGATAACTTGAAATGTATTTCTAATAATATTAAGAAGCCAAATCTTATCAAAAAAAGCAGATGCTACAAATACAAATTGATAATTACTATTATAATCAATAATTATGCTACAGAAAATATTACACAATTTATACAAGTATGAAGATGTCAGCTGCAAATGCATGGGTACATCTTGATAAATAGTAATCCTAATCAGGTTACCTTGAATTCCAGCATTGTTTATGAAATATAAAAGAATTACTAGTCATTATGTGATTACCTGTACAGAAATATTACATTTGAGTATGGAGTGAGAAAAAACTTACACAGTGACATTATCCAAAGCAGCAGAAGGTGTGGAAATTGCATGGAAAAATGAGCCTCCAATAAGCTTATCCTTTTCAGCATTCCTTTTTCCTACTTTCCATCTCTTTAAAAACAAGTATATGTGTAAAAATAGTAAGATATGTTATATCATTGAAAAATAATTGCTAAACATAAGACATTAATTTAAACCACATACATTAAGAAATACCAATAATAACAAATCTATAGAATAGGACTTTTCATTTATAAAAGGATATATTAGTATAAGAACTTTAATTTTTTTTTTTTTTTTGAAGAAAACTTACATAAAAATATCTGCAAAACAAATATCTTTTCCTGAATTATTAAAAGTTTAATTGTCATTTAGGCTTTAATTAAATAATTAAAAGCTACATGAAGACTTTATAATTTTCTAGACCAAAAAGCAAAGTTTTTCTTTCATTTTACAGCAAAGGCATAATTGCTCTGTTATAGCATTGAAAAATAAACTGCCCCATTTTAATTTTTTAAAAATACATATTGAAGTGCATGCATACTAGTTTCAATTATTACATTTAGCCAAAATAAGCCTTACTTTATATTTTTGATTTCACATAATAACACACATTCTTTGAAAGAAAATAAGAATGAGATAAAAAGTGATTCATTTTGGGAAAAAAATATATGAAATACGATTAGAAGCAAAACACAAAATACTTTAAATCATTCACTAAATTTTTATCCAATAGAAAATTAATATTTTTAAAAAAATGTAACAATACCTTATCATCTGTACAAGTCAAAAAATGCATCCAAACTTCACTCTGAGATAAAACAGGATGACGGCAAATTCTATTAACCCACATCTGTAGCTGATTTTTTCGATGATCAATGAAATCCTTTTCATAACGCCCTGTAATTTTTTAAAAAAATCAATGATGTATAAGTAAAATGAAATTAATTTCTCAAACATAACTTTAGAAAGAGATAATTAAAAATTACCTACAATAATAACAATTGTTTCAAATATTTTCAATGATGGATTAAGGATAATTTTCAAATGCTGTGTTAGATTATAAACAAAGAATATTTTTATGCTAGAAGATCACAGCACATCATTTGTAATTTAATCATAATATATTAAGAAAATATTTTTTGAATTTACTTCAAAAGGCAAATAATTATTTTATTTTAAACAACTTTAAATGCTCAGATATCTGCAAAACTAAATCATCCACATTTGTTCTACATAGGCTTCTAACACAGAATAAATTTACTTATGATACATTTTCAATAATACTTTAAAAATTAGACAATATTTTATTCACTTCTCACAAATGAATAAAAACAAATAAATCTTTAAAAAGTTCCCCTCCTCCTGAAAAATTAATTTATTAGGTTATACTTGATGACAAAAACACATAAGTTTCCAAACCCAATAAACATTATATATACCAGTATAAAAAGGGACACCAATTACCTCCCAGTTTGCACTCCGTTACATAAGTGTATTTGCAATTAGCATAAATTAATTTAAAGTAACTTGTGAATAGTCTCTATTTTTAATATCAGATTTTCATTGCAAACTAGCCATTTTTACTAACAACTATCAAATTTATTAAGATTGTATTTAATATCCAATTTTCCAAATTTTCATATTCTTTTTGTGTTCCTTAAGGCAGAAATAACAGAACTTTTCCAACATCAAATATACAAATTTTTAATGAGTTTTAAGATCAAGCCATATAATCTCAAGAAAATCACATATTATACTCGAACATTGCATTTTAATTGCTTTACAAGATTTTATATACCAATGCACAGCAAAATTAATAACATTTGTACAACACTTCAGATTTTATAGTGACTATACAAAATACAACTCGATTCTTCAAGATTAAATAAACTTTGTAAACATTTACATTGAAGCTCAGGGTTCCTTAAATGTTAAGAATTGTAAAGTTTTGTAAATTAGTTAAATTCTTTCATAAATTTAAAAATATCTAATACCTTTTAAAACAAAAATATTATATGCTAAATTTGAATGCATTTTTCTAACATTTGTTCAAAATAATTTCATTTATAAAGAAAATCCATGAAATTCTGAATGAAGGTAAAAAAACAAATTTAAAAAAATTGGAAGAAAATCTAAATACACAGAAAGATATGACTGCTTGAATAAATGTTCTAATATACATTAAATAAAATAGAGAAATCAAATAAGCCAAACACATAATTAAGCTCAAATTAATTAAAAACTAATAAAATAAAACTTATCAGATTACACAAGTAAAAACTATTTTTTTATATAAAATACTACAATTATTACAATCTGATCCTACCAACACACAGTAGTTGGGATCCATATTTACTAAATAATGGTTTAAGGGAACGGTGTTATACTATTGCTGAATTTATATTAATTCAAGTTCCACACTGATATGAATTTTCTGTCAAAGCATTTGATTTAAATCACAGAGTAACTGGTTAATTAATGAAAATGAGCACTAGTCCCTACAATAGCACAGAATTTCTTTCATCAAAAAAAATATCAAACAGATATTTGTCAAAATTGGTGTTTCCTAATTTTTTTTTAATACTGTTTCTTTATCAACATAATCAACAAACTAAAAAGTTAATCCTAATTTTATAGCCATCTACATGTCAACTCAGGGTAGATTAAGTAATCTGCAAATTTCTACTTCTCTTGCCTTTTTTCGAATTTGATAACATTGAGTTTTTCCTCAAACATATAAGCCTTTTGTTTATGTTTACACTCTTTTTTGACATTATCTTTAATTTTAACAGAAATCAATTATACAAGAAATAATCTTTATAACTCTTAAAATTTGACTATTACAAAATGTTTGTACATACAGCTAATCTCACTGACTACAAGATCTTAAAAATAGCCTTTTATTTAAAAAAAAATTATAATAACAATAATCCAAACTAGAACATCTCACTTTCTGAGAATTGGGGATTAATATATAAATAATAGAAAGAAAGAAAAAAAAGTATTACTGTCTGCTCATCCTCCTCTAAAGAAAAGATTAACCTGAATTTCATAAAAAGAATGCAAGAATTATGATGACACAAAGTCTAAGACTAATATCACAAGTCATTACTTATCAAGGGAGCCATAGTAAAACAGCATGTAAAGCAGATTCACATGTTAATGAGCCCATGTCAACTGAGCTCCAAACATGGTTTAATTTATCTTTATAAATAATGTTTCAAAATAGTACAAATTATATATTAATCATTATTTTTGCATAAAAATTTTTTCATGTGATATGATAAAATAATTCCATTTCATTGTTATATGAAAAATTAAACAAATTTTATAAATTTACAGTAAGGTCATACCTGAAATTTGTTTATCAGGAAGAGGAGGTATAGGTATTAAGGAAAATTTTTCTTCTAACCTTTCATGCAACCAATCAAAATGCTTGTATCTTCTACTAACAGCAATGTTATTAAACTAAAAATATTATAAAAATTTTAATCAGCATTATAAAAACAGCAAAATTATATGAAGAAAACAATAACATTCTGATGATAGTTTTAAAATTAGGATTAGATTTAAAACATTGTTAGAAGAATTACAGGAATGTAAAAAATTATTTATACATGCTTGTGTAAATATAAGTAATAGCAAATTGTTTGAACACAAATATATAACCCAACTAAATCTTGTATTATAATTTTAAAAACAACAAATATGGTAAAGAAAAATATTTTAAATCTCTTACAATATTTTTACTGAAAGAAAATGTGCCTTTTTCAACAATATATTCTTATAAATGATATCTGTATGTAAACTGCAAATCATTACTGCAATAAGATATTATTTTACATGAAAATTTTTTTGTTGATGTTGATATCTTTCACTTGAAAAATACAATGAAATTACACCTATTCTTGAATTAGAAAAAAAAAAATTATAGCTCTTTCCAACTCAAAAAACTTATAATTATTATATTTTTAATATAAAACTGATTATAATATTAAATCCAAATTATAATTATATTTTAAGTTAAATTAAAGAAAACCGCTTAAACATAACAATAATTCTCCTTTATAAGATTAAGACAAATAAAACTTCGATGAAAAAATTATAAACTTATAAACATTATTTCCAGACAGATAAAATTCTTTGCATTTTAAATATCATTAAAGGAAAATGAATAAGAGCATTTATAGACTTGATACTAATATATCTTATGCATTTTATGGTACTCTTTTGTTATCTTAAAATGTTAAGTTCGGTGATATCAAGTGTGTGTGCTTGTGTGTATCAATGCAACAAACCAATAATTTAAAAAAAAAAAGAACAACACACTTTCCCAAAATAGAGGACTTATTTTATTTAAAAAAATTTAATTGCATCATAACTCCCTTCTAAATGCTTTCCATACAATTTCATGCACTTCATTTTTTACTCCAACAGTAAAAGAATCTTAAAGACACTAAAAAAGATAATCTCTGTTTCAAATCATATTCTTTTGTAAACTTCTTTTGCTAAAACATAAGTAAAAAATATTACATGTCTATTAAATGCTTTCTCCCCAGTACAACTTTATTTTGGGATTTTTCTCAGAAGTTACATTAGGGGGCATAAGATATTTTTCTAGAAAAAATATTAAGGATTGTTTTTCCATTATAGGAAAGTCTCTAATTTTCATCATGCTGACACAGAGCAAATCTGGATTTTTGATTAAAAATTAATGGGAAATTATATTGGTTGCTGTCAACAGGAATTAGTTCCAATGCCAATAATTGTCTTGCAATGTCAATAATTAATTTGCAATTTAAGTCTTGCACCCATCTAACAGAATTGTACCTATTTTCTTAAAAAAAGCAAATCACGAATAAAAAATCCATAGTTAAATCAATCAAAGAATTCCCTCTATATATAATTCAATGTATTATGAAACTCGAGATACCAAAAAAGTCTATTAATCTCATTTCTATTATAAATTATTTTGTACTAATTACTTATTAGAAATGGGAGAAAAAGAAGGTAAGTATCAAAAAAGTATAAAATAATGCTTACTTTATTATTTAATAACACAATAAACAAAGAAATATTTAAAAATTACACATGGAATCAAAAGATATAATTACATTAATTTGGTTAACAATATTTCTAAGTATTTGTTTATTTATTTCAGTAAATAAAGTAGAATTATATAAACTTTTTCTTTGATGCTTGTGAACAGTTCAGGTGTAATTTAAGCGAGTTTCATTTTTCATTGTTTCTTTCAAACAATTCAGCAATTTTTTATGAAATAGAAAACAGGTATAAGAAGAATTTTGAAGCAATCATTATATATATATAATGTTTGAATAAAAGACTTATGGCTGAAGACCTAGTTACAAAATTCTAAAAATAAAGAGGCTAAAGCAACTGTAATATTGCATGAAAATATGTAGTAAAAAGTAAAATTATTAATATACATACTTAATGGAAAAAAGATAATAAGCTATTAAGGAAAAGCCATTAATTAAAAACAACAGAACTAAAATGCAAATAGTAGAAACAATAGAGTAAAATCAAATTCAAAACATTGCAGAAAAATCATTATCGAAAAACAAAAAGTATTTAAAAATAAAGCTACAAAGATGAGCACTTAAAATATTGGAAAAAATAAATGGAAGTCATACAATAAAAGAAAGGTAAAAAAAAATAATTAAAATAATAAAAATGCTATCACAGGTGTATATGTGTACACACACACACACATATATATATAATGGTACCTCCTATAAGAAACAATTCTATAGGTTTCAGTCCCTTTGAATAGGGTCTTAATGAATTTACCTCTATAACTAAGGGACACTGAAAAAAAATATCAAAAATTAAGATTAATGTAGAGAAAAATATAAAAATAGAAATACTCTTATTAGTACTATTTTGAGGTTACAAAGGCAAGTTTCTGCTCAGTGAAAGTTAATTTTGAGACATGGAACAATAAAATGAAAAGTTAATTCCTCTCGTATGAACACTGCTTTCAGTAGGGAAACGACAAACAATATATTGGGAAAAAGCGAATTGTGGTTCAATCAAAGTATTTCCCACTCATAGAATTCAAAATCCAGTTATTCTTGCCACAAATCTCAGAAGAAGAAAAACAGTGTTAGCAAATTCCAAGGCTTCTCAAGGCAGGGATCAAAGGGAAACAAGTTTTGAAATTCAATTTCAAGTGCCGCAGTGAAAATACTAATGAGGAAAATGAATTGGTTTAACTGGTCAAAATCAATGGATGTACTCAAAAGCAAGAATATTCAGAAATTGATGAAAACTTAATTACTGAAGACAACAATGATGACATAAAATATTTTATTTCAAATGTAACTTAATTGTGTGAGCTTTTTCCAAAAATAGCATAGAAAGCACAAAAAAATTATACAGATATCTTAAAAATATACCTCCCAATCAAAAAGAAAAAATTATAACTGTTGGTGAGAGTGAAGAACTTAATATCATCAGTGAACATTAATATCCATGACGAGAAAAGTGTTTGCAATGCATAGACACTCGAACAAACCCATGTAGCAGATCATTTTCAATAAATTTCTGTAAGTGCAAAACTTTAAATATAGCAAAAATGTATGAAATGAACAATACACTTTTAATTATTTTTCTATTACTTCAATTCCAAATAAATACTCGCAACTATTTATTTATATGTAATTTTTTTTAAAACTTCATTCAACTTGAATTTCTAATAAAAATAATTTTTTTATGTACTCTATGAATGAAATGGACAATTAATATATATATATATATATATTACTTTAGCTTTAATTTGTAATTTATTATGAATTTATATACACATGTCAATGTTTATATCACATATTTATAGTAAAAGAACTTACAGAGGGTATAAGTTGATATGCAATAAAGCTCTTTAAGCCCTTTAATTTGGTTTTCTTGTTTGGTGAATCTACTGAGCAAGTATAAGGAGATGTACTTTCCAACCATGTTATTTCACCATTGTTTTCCTTAAAAAAGAATATAAAATTATTAGCAAATGTAATTTATGTACAAAAATTAAATAACAATTTATTTTTATTATATGAATCAGACCATATTCATTAGAAGATACTAACATATGTTTCATTTAAATGTTTAAAAATTCAATGAATTAAATAATGAGCATTTATTGATTATACTATTAAGTGAAATTGTGTAAAAATCAATAAAGACAATTAACATAAAAAATATTTAGATCAAACAGATTTTTAAAATGAATGAAATCTATTGTCTACTAAAAACAACACTTTGGATCAAATGTATATACATATCTGTTAATTCACACTATTTGCAAATGAATTGATTTTTAATACTTTTGCTTAGAGTCAGTTCACTATTTAATAAAAAACATTCAAGTTGAACTGTAGTAATCTGATTTTCCTTATAATTAAATTATAAATATAGAATATGGTTGCTTTTTTTTTTCAGCACTTAAGCTAAAAATCTAAATTCACATAAATTTCAATGTTATAAATAACTTATGTGACATGAATTTTATATAACTGTAGATATCAATGCTGAAATTAAAAGAAAAAAAAAAAATGCTGCAATAGTGATGTAAAATACAAATAAAAATTTTATACTTTTGAATCATTATAAAAAGTATTATGATGCTGATCAGAATCTGCATCAATCATATAATATTTAGCTGAAAGCATTATAGTTCATACAGAAAAAACTAAATAAAAGAATTTATTAAATAATTACTTACTAAAATAGTAACACATTGCTCAGTAGGTACAGTTAATTTTGTCTCTCCCAATATGTACCCCTCACCACCAGATTTTACAAAAGTAGAAAACCTAGAATTGAAGTTGATTATGAGCATGATAAAAAAAAATTTCTATTCAAAATTTAAAAAATATCCAATTGAAAAATATTGCAATTAACTTATCAACATTTTCAGATAAAATTTTTATAAAAAGAAATAAATATATTAAAATTACATACAGTATCAACTTGACAATAAATCACAATAAAAGAAATTCTGATTAATATAAGTAAAAATATATACATTTTTTAAATATTGAAGGTATTTTATTCGTAATTCATAATCAGACCATTAATTTATCTAACAGTATTTAAAATTTTCAGATTAAAGATAAACAAAAGAAAAAACTTTCCAAGATAAAAATATAGTTAATTTTTTTCGATCTTAACAAGTTTTGTGTAATAATCAAAGGGAAAAAAACATCCTTTTTTCATGTAACGCTTAAACAAAACTAATATTACATTTAGAATTACAAGTAATGTCCAAAAGTGAATTTACATTTAAAATGTTATTTACTAATATGAGGGATGTTCTGAAAGTAAGTTCCATCATTTTTTTTTTTTTTGGAAGAACAGATGATAAACCATGTGCAACAAAAAAATGCCATAAAAATCCCTACTCCTTGCTGGTACAAAGATGGAAGTATTGTCAGCGGAGGAGGAATAACGCGTGAACAGAATAATGACAAAAAGAGAGTAGCAGCACACCAGCATGCCCGAGATTATTCGAGTACAAATCACGATAGCAGGCAGACATGTACTGACAACACAGTCAGCAATGGAAGTGCAAGCTGCTATCCAGCAAGAATGGCCATGTGAGACTAGGATGTCTGACATACATGAAGGCCTACAGATTGTATATGATGAACAGGTCATGTCTTGTCAAATGGTTGGTGGACACTGGTGTTGCATGTTCAGTGAAGGAAGGCAAAGTGCAGAGGATGAAGGTCGAAGTAGCGTCCCTTCACATCCACAAATAAAAACATTACTAGAGTACAGGACATGCTGTTAGTGGACAGGAGCATAACAGTGTCAGTCGTGGCTTCCATACTGTGTATTGTTCATATTTAGACCCATCCAAACCAATGTTGAGGTGGAGCAGGCTGTGCAACAATTCCTTGCATCACCAAGCAATGAGTTTTACCAGAATGGTTTCTTTAAACTGACTGCATGCTACAACAAATGTTTCAATGTTAGATGCAACTATATGAAAAAATAGTGCAAGGTATATAGTTCATCATGACATGATTTATTTATTATTATTTTTGGCAATTAAGTTTATGTGTGAAAGGAAAAAAAAGTGAAACTTACTTTAGGAACATTCCTTGTATCAATTTAAGAATGGATCTAATTTTAAAAATAAGATTAAAATCATTATTTTTTTCAATTTAACGTATTGGCAACAGAATAGATTACGTAAACTCGCCTATTTAACTTTTAAAACTTAACTCTATACTTAAACTCAGTAAATTTCATAGCACATAACATCAACAAACATCAGTGTATTATCAGTTGTGTATGACAGTTACAAATATATTTCATGAACCTCCATAGGTATATATCATTGCAAAGGTGTTAAATAAATTTATCCTAAAAAAGAGAAGCATGATTCAATAATATAAGAATAACTCAAGAAAAAAAATTTCATTGACTATTCTTAGAGAAGAATTTTATCAACACAAACTTTTATTGAAGCATATGGTAAAAAACGATATTAAAAAAGGTAAAAAAAAGAATTTTTTAAATTATGCTTTACTGAAGAAAAATTATTACTGCAGAAAAGATTTTATCATTAATAATAATCATTACACAAAAAATATTCCATTGATTTGTTATCATAAATACTTAATTGTTATAATGTTAAAAACAGTAAAAAAACATTGGATCATTTTCAATGTCCAGCATCAAGTAAGAATGTTTCTGGTAAAAAAAATTAATTTACATTTTTAAGAATGAATTAAGTAAAATTATACAAATTTCACATTCATTTATTATTATTATTTCAATCTTATCTCTTTTATCAAAAATCTCAAGTTATTCCAAATCCTATTATTTTTAGTACTGGAAGGGAAAAATTGATTCTAATGGGTTAATACTAATATTTTTATATCATTCATTTTTAGTCTTTTTTCTTTTTTTGATGTGGAAAGAGTTCATTTATTTTAAAATTTCAATATCTCTTTACTTATTCCTTTATCCAATATGACTTTTTTTTTTTAGAGCAATGAATACATCTTACAACGAAATTCCCACAACTGTGCTTTCTACTTCACAATGGCCATTTCTGAAGTTCTTAGAGAAGGATACAGCAAATTATATTTTCTGTTTTTCATGAAAAGGTTGTGCAAAAGATCTATAATAGTATTACCTATTAAAGCTTTTTTTTAAGGTTCCTCTAGCTTCCACTGATCTCTGTGAATCCTTTGGATCTTTAGAAACAACTAAAGAAGTATTGGAAACCTGACCATGTACACCAGTGTGATCCTGAGGAATTTAAATCAATATACTAACCTTACAGACAAAGTACCTAAACATCAAATTCTATATCTATTAAATGAATACATAAAAAGTTAACATGCATGTTTATTACTGACCTGAGTTACATTTTCTTTATAAAATTAGTATCAAACAATCCATTTTAATGCAGCAATGTGAAACAAGGAATAAATAGATAATATGATAAAAAATTATGTAAGAATGACACTTAAAATAATCTTTAAATATTTTGCCCTAAAAACATAAGAACTAAGTTTTATTCTATTATTAAACAGTATGGTAAAAATTTAAATCTTTGAAAAATTTATATACTTTTAAAGATATAAATAAAAAAATACAATATTAATTTTATGGAAAAAATTATAGGTCTTTTTCAATCAATTGTGCTAATTTAACAAAACTTCAACATATATTTCATTACACAAAGTTGTCTTGAAATAAATGCATGAGATAAAAAAAAAATTATATTAACAATAAATATATTTGATGAAATTTTAATTTAGATTAATTTTTTTAAGGACAAATAATTCAGTGTGGTATCAGTTTTCATTGTCATAATTTTATCAGTAACTTGACAGTCTTCTTTATTATGATAACTGATAAAGAACAATTTTCAAGACTTATCACAAAACTTATGTGTTCATATCATTTTTGATCTTCCAACGAAGTTTCACAATGATAGATTCCTACAAAATAATGATACTGACAAGTAACACATTAAGTAGCTATTGCATATATTCTTAATTTTAAAAAGTCATATTTGTAAAGCTACAATTGTTGATGAAATCTTGATTGCTATGTTTAATTCAACTTAATTTTAATTATTTATAACCTTAGGAAGGTTAAAAAAAAAAAAAAAAAAAACTGTAAAAGAATAAGTCATTTTTCCAAGAAAACAATTTAAAAAAAAATGTTTCCTTCAATTCGCATAGAAAATGTTATTTTACAATGATTAATTTCTATGAATATTAAGACATCATAAAAATGCTTATCATTAAAAGGCAGAGAGGGGAAAGAGAGAGAGAGAAAATTAAAATCAGAAATTATCACTTTGAAAAAAGAGCTGAAAAAATATTACAAAATTTCATCAACAATATAGAGAAGCAATTACAAAAACAAAAAAGATATTTCATATTTCAACATTTACTTTCAATTA
Organism: Nephila pilipes; assembly: GCA_019974015.1. Classification (NCBI taxonomy): domain Eukaryota; kingdom Metazoa; phylum Arthropoda; class Arachnida; order Araneae; family Nephilidae; genus Nephila; species Nephila pilipes. Next base: position 231,015 of record BMAW01104814.1, read on the forward strand.
TTCATTTATATAAATCTTAAAAATTCACTAGGAACATGTGAAATAGTTTATAAATTCATTAATAGCATATATTAGAATAAAACCTGGCTATATACAGAATCATCATCATCCCAGTCATCGTCCCAATCATCAACAGCATCAACACCAGGAAGAACAGACTCAGTGAAGGCATTTATTTGAGCATCAGCAGGAGGTGGAGGAGGAGGCATTGCAGGAGGAGGTGGACTGTTTGTAGCCTGAAAATTCATAATTATATAAGTAATAAACAGTACTAACACTAATCAAATAAGTAAATATTAATTATAAACCAGAGCCAATTAACATTTTGTCCTCCTAACACTTAAGTCATTACTTATTACAGCACATAAGGAAATACATAACTCTGTATATTTTTACATACTAAATAAACACACAATTAAAAAAACTATCCTAATTAAGGAAAGATATTCAATAGAATTATATTAGATTAAAGAAAATTATAATTGTATGGATATTTCATTATATACATATTCCTAAAATTCTTTTTAATCTAAATGTTAACAATATCAAAATTTGATATAAAATCCATTAGATTTTGAAATAATACAGTAATACAATCTAAGTTATCAATATAAACACACACACACACATATATACACATACATACATTATAATTGTATGGATATTTTATTATATACATATTCCTAAAATTCTTTTTAGTCTAAATGTTAACAATATTAAAATTTGATATAAAAACCATTAGATTTTGAGATAATACAGTAATACAATCTAAGTTATCAATATAAACACACATATATACACATACATATATATACTTGTTACAAATTAAAAACCCTTTCCTATCAAAACAATTCTTTAAAGCACTCTTCGTATCCGTTAAATATTTTAGAAGTACACATCTTTAAAAAATACTATAAAAAACATAAATGTGCAAAATTTTTAAAGTTAATTAAATACAAAAACAAACATATAGGGGAAAATATTCAAATCTTTATTTGTCTCGAGTTTTAAACTATTGTACTGTTTTTTAAATGTATTTAAATGATAAATCTCTTCAATACATTTATGTCAAGCTAAACATTCATCATACAATTCAGCAAAATTTTAAAGAAATAGATTTTTAAAAAATACTTTAGAACAAATTATGCGTATGAAAAGCATTCATTATAAATATGTAGAGCGCTACAATTCAAAGATATTATTGCCAGGGATTTATGTTTAGATTTAGACTTCAAGAAAAACATCTTTTTTTTTTCCTCAAATAAAAATTAATTTAATAACAACATTTTTAAAGATCTCTATAAATTATTATTCCTTTTTAAATAGCCATAATATTAAAAAAATGTTGGTATTTTGTAAATAGGAAAACAATTGCATTTACAAAAAAAAAAAAATTTAAGATAATAGTTATAAATAAACATTTATTAATTCAACAAAATGTATTTGAAACAATTTTGTTACCCAAGCATCATCATTATATTTCACAAAACTCATGATTAGGTACAATCACAGGGCACACTGGGTGTAAAAGTAAAGAGAAAAGTAAATACTGCAACCATAAATTACTTTTCTATCGAATGATAAAAGTTAGATTTTTTAATCATATCATTTACTCTTTGTTAATGAAGCACTATTGAAACAATGCTTCTAATCAACTTTTAATCTTGGTTGTCAAGAAATAACAAAAATTATCTTATCATTCAACTGGAATCAAGGTTAAAATGATAAAGATTAAATCCTGGTTAGATTCATGGGCAAAACAATAAAATAATCAGAATTAGAATTACTAGAAAAAATATTGGAAACAAAACAATAAATGTCACTGATAATCTTAAGATTGCTTCCATTTAAAATTTGGATGGCAAGGAGCGAGGATATAAATAAAAGATATCTTTATATGTTTTATTGGAAAAAGACATAAAATTACAAAAACCTAATATATATTAGGGTTATTACATGCCCCTCACATTGGAATATATTAATATTTTCATACATATTTTGATATGGAAGGAAGGCAATGTGTTGGTTGATTTCCTCATGTATCGACTCTTTTTTATCACTTACTTCTTAATAGACAGATTTTTTTATTAAAAAAATCCTGTTTTAAACTTTGAAGCATTTTTAGGCTCATTTACTAAGATAATAAATGCATGTAATTGGTAACATAAAATTTATGCTAAGTAGAACTATCATTAATTAACTTTTTTCCAGGTATAATATAACTTGAGGACACTTTTAATTTATGAAATTACTATACAATAGAATTATTATAAATATTAAATCTACTTTAAAATAAGAAATGCAATGCATATTAAGAGCTGTAATATAAAATACAATTTCCACACAATTTCCTTTGGCAAAAATAATTAACTTTTAAAACTTAATGCATAATTTTTTGTCCACTACAACTAATTTTTTTTTTAAATAAAAACATTCATTTATTTTTATTAGCTTGCAAAAGTACTGATTTAAGGTTAAATTAAGAGTGTAATATAATACTTCAAAGTAAATGCAAAAAATGTCTAGGAGGGGGAATGTGAAATAAAAATTATTAAAATTTTTAAGAGCCAATTTTATCATATTAGCCCTTTACACTGGCAGGATAAAATATCCAAATATATCATCTTCATATTGTATGATTGATCAGAAGGGAAAAAAAGACAAAATTTTTATGTATTGTACTCAGTAAACATCAAAATGAAGCTCTATTCACAAAAAGCAGCATGTCAATCACCACCTGGGAAAATTATACAGTTGACAAGATACATATGCATGTCATTTTAAACAGCTGTGCATAAATAACTCAAATTTTATTTTAAAATTCCTTAGTCTGTTTGGCCAAATAAGTTTATTGATTTTTCAAAGATAATTAATGCTTCAAATAAATAGGATAAAATATATATAATTCTACAAATAACTTTTTTACTACACAAAACTCATGAAAATGCATACAGTAATTCAACCTCAAATAAAGATAAAAGAGTATTATTATGCAATAAGCTAAAAAGTATATAGTACATATAGATTTGTTATTAAATCAATTGCTTACATGTGAAAAATATTAAAAATTCACTTTAATATTAAATAATACAAATATATATGATTTTTTTTATATACATATGAATGTTGTTGAGTATGTATGTTGAAGTGAATATATGTCTGACTTTTTTGCTGATGCGATGAATATCTATAGGAAGTATGAGTTACATGAAATATATTTTCTGTAAAATGAGAAGAGGGGTGGGGATTTTTTTTATATATCAGAAGGAAGAAGAAAAAAACAAGAGAGGGAAAGGTTATAAAAATCAAATCATGTCTATTTTAAATAATGGATACATACAAATAAATAAATGAAAGATTATAACTTTTTCTTAGAGAAATTCTAAATAAAACTTTAATACAACTCTTACATATCTAGTTAAATGAATTGATACAAAATTGACTAAACCTCTCTAAATTAAATTCTTAGGGTAGGTTGTATAATTTCAAATAATGAAACTAATTCTATTATTCTTCAAGAAAAGGAGCGGAGTATGTATATTTATTTCAATTATGAATTTAATTTCAATAATTCAAATAACATATAAACTAAATGTTTAGTCAGCTAATAGTACAAAAAGGTGGCCAAAATATAAATAAAATAAAATAAATGGAATCAAATATCCATGTAGAAAATTTCATGATAAACTTTACTGACTCAATATTTACATAATTAATGCATTAAAGTGGAATTCTTCTACACAATTTTTTTTTCACAATTAATATTTTAGAAAACTCAATTGATCCCAAAAAATTTTATTCATCATCTATTTGAAGATCAACAGAATAATTTACATAAAATTCTACAAATGTGTGCATGAGTGTACACATAATGATAAAATTGCTGAATAACATTCTCTAATCAGTAAAACAAAATTAAAAGAAAAAAGAAAATATCAAAAATTATAAATTTACTTCAACATATCCAGCAGGAAAGAGTCCTTTCTGTCCTCTACTGTTAACACCTTCCCACCAGCCTTCTCCAACATCCTTCATAACAGAAATAAATAAAACAGATTGAAAAAACGAATTTGAATTAGACAGGAAGAAACATATTTAATTATTTTAATATAATATGAAATGGATTAAAATATAAATCATTTTACATTTTCATTAAATCCAACAATTGGATGCCAACCTCACAATAGAAAACCACAACAGGCTAATTAAATTAACATCATCGAATTTAATTCTAACTGCTGGTTTAAAATATGTGACAATTTAACACAATAAGTATTATAACAGTAATGAAAAATGTTTTATAATTTTTAGACTAGTATATGTCTGAAAATTACATAAAATTATTTAGGCCTTCATTCATAAACAAAAATCACTGATTTTTTTATATTGATGATTTAAAATTAAAAACAGTAATTTCTACATACTGTCTATGCATTAACTTTTTGTTAAAGAATAACTTTGAAAAAAATAATTTAGAATTAAAAAATGCTTTATCTACAAGCTATTTTTAACTATAAAATGGCAATAATTTCATCATGAAAGGGCCTGGACTGAATTTTGAACTTAAAGAGATTTTGTGTGCTGATGTTTTTCACAGTTAAGACTAAATTAGTTTAAAAAGGAAAAATGCATCACATTAATGATATTCCCAGAAATGTAACTTATAAATGATCAAAATGACTCCGAATATATTGGGTAACTGAGAAATCTCATCAACTTAAAATATATATTTATAATTTATATATTTTTATTTTAAGAAATTTCTGAGATATAACAAATGTTTAGAATATTTAAGAAAATACACTTTTATTAAAAATTTTCATAAGAATATTGTTTTCTTCCCATTAGAGCCTCTTTATATCAAATTAAATCAAAAACTTTTTGAAATTTTTGAATTTTTAAGATAAACTAGTTTCCTACAAAAATTACTTAAAATATCGTTAGCTCTCCTTTCAGAAGCTCTACATATGAAACTTTAAAAAATTGTATCTGTTTGAAAGACTTTTCAAATATTTACAGTAAATCTTAATTTGGTAAGTTTCAGAGTTCTTATGCAACAACAGTTCTTAATCATTCTACCAACATTAGATGATAGTTTACATGTCTTGAAATCAAAATTATTAGTTTTATACATATAAAGGTATACTACAATGTGGCCCTGGAGAT
>BMAW01104814.1:236341-252470 GCA_019974015.1 Nephila pilipes
TATAAGGTTATCCTTTGAATTTTATTAAAATCAATTTAAAAATATAAATATAAAATAAAGTTTTATTTTTTTAATTTTAAGTTTCCTTAAACTGATTTTTTTATTTAATATTTTGTAATTTCAAAGTTAATTTTCAATATATATAGTACTCACAATTCTATGACAGATGCGAGTGAGTGACTGTGGGGTTTTATGATGCAAGAGCCAAAGCAGGCTATGCATTCATGACAGATAGTATTGCTCTCCATTTCTGTTTTTCAATTTTGGTGGTTTCTTCATATTATTTTAATATTATCTGTTTCCTCCTCCCTCACACGTAAGTTTCTATTTTCATTTTTTACAATCATCTGATTAATATTTTATATTTATTTTATCCTATGCTTATGAGATATATACCTAGTATATATCTCTTTACTTTCATAAGTTTTTTTAAAACTTTTTCTTTTTTGTTACTTTGATGCTTTAAAGTTTTAATTATATACCATTTTATATGACATTTTTCTATTTGGGAAAAGTATTGTTAGTAAAAAGAATTCAACAGAGCAAAATGTATTTAGCCAGTTACAGAATTAAAAATTGTTATACTTCATTTCCTTTTAGGTTTTTCTTTCTATTTATCATAGTTTTTGCAATATTTTACTAGTACATCTACTTATTGTTTTTGTTTTGCTGCAATCATTTTAGGTGTCGTTCTTTTTGATAAATTTGGGTCTTACTTTTAATAATTATTGTATAATTCTTTTTAATAATCGTTTCTTTATAATTTTTAAACATTTCACAGAAGACGAAATTTTAATAATTTAATTTTCCCATTTTCATTACACACACACATATATATATACTTCATTTGAATTAAAAGTAGTCTGCAATTAAGTATTTTAGGTATAAAATATAAAATGTTTAACACCTTTTTTTTTTGTCATGAAAATGAGAACAACATTAATATATAGCTAAAATATCACAAACTATTACAATCGAAAAAATTATCTTCATAAGAACATAAATATCAGCTAAACAATTACTGGCAGGCCCACCTTGATGTACACCTTTAATCTATTTATATATATATCATTATTAAAAAATTGCATAACTTTCTTGTAAGTTTAACAAAAGCAATGTTTTTTACAACCAAAATAAAAAAAAATTATAACAACTTGCATCTATTTTCATATTCAAATGACAAAAAGCCCTGCATTATTTGCCTAAAATATATAATTATGATAAGACTTTATTTAAAAAGTTTCTAAATTTGTTTTATTAGAAATATATCATGAAAATATACAACAAACATTTTTTCATTATTTTATAACACTACAATAATAAAATTTTAAAAAAATTGTTTGAAGAAAGCTTTATTTTAAATAAAAAAATTTAAAAGTTAAACATGATTTATTGAAACTAAACAATAAACATTTATTGAAGTCACACATTAAATCTGTATAAGTAAAAAAAAAAAATCCTACATAATATAGGTTTTACATATACCTATAACATCAGTAAAAACTTGAATTCTATTGCAGCTTTTACAAATGCCATAGATATCAATGAAAAGAATTTAATTTTTAATGATATACTATCAAATGTGATTAAATAATCATTACGCTTGGAAATTTATAACAATATAATCAACAAATAAACCCATTAATAAAAAGTTGTACAGAAAAAAAATAACATATTTTTAAAAAACAAGGTGGGGGGAGAATGACAACACAGTCATAAGTAAATAACTTTAAGAAATCAATAACATTTAAGATAAAATTAGGAAATATCTTGACCACTATAGTTCCAAAAAGTGTTCACACAGAAAAAAAAAAAAAACGAGATTCAGAAACTTAAAAATCTACCTGTTATTGCTTTTATGTCATTTTCAAGCAAATCAAACTATATTCACGTTATTACAACTACATATTCCAATAAATTAAAAATAAAAAAAAAACCACATCAAAATAAGTTTTTTAAAATAATCTATAGTCCTCTATAAAAATGAAACATAAGATTTTAGAATGAACATGAATTTTAATAATTGCACTAGTTTGATGTTTTGATTGTATTATTATCTAATATCCTTTTAAATTCTATTTAGAGCTTTCCAAATAAGTTTAAGATGATTGATTATCAAAATAATTATGTATAGTAATTCATCAAAAGACATATCTAAGAAATATAAAATATTAGTTAAGCAGGCTGCTTGGCATGTTTTTCAAAACTGCTGCAAAGTGGGATTACCAGAAGGTAAATTACCAGTTAAGCAATCTATCACCAAAAAAATTTTGTTGCCAAGCGGTATGCTAAAATATGATTCAACTCTCAGAAACTTAAACAAAAAATAACATGAAAATAAAATAAAAAAATAATAGCTTGCTTTACAATGGCACTCAAAAATAGAGTAGGATCACTAGGATACCCTGGGATAGTGTTATTCTTGCTAACTAAAGGTAGTAAAACTAAGTGAGAGAAAAAAAAAATTTCTAGGTAATAACTCTGGTTGAGATGCCTATATTTCTTGAAATAAAACAAAACCCTGAGGCATCTTTTAGAATTAATTAACATGCATACTATTTATAAATTTCTTCCTAACATTTAATGAAGTGTTCTTCATAGTCAATGTCACATTTATTTGCTTTGAAATAAAAATGCTTTCATAATTCACTTGGATTCCATATCAGCAAGTTCTTTATTTCCCAAGTTGATACAATTCTATTAAAGTAACATAAATACAGAATAAACACATGCAGGCTAAAGAAGTTTGACAATGAAGTCAAATATCATGGCTCGTGATTTTGATACATATTTTTAAACTCAATATATTTTCCCATTTTGCCTTTGGATATAACTACATTTCATATTCTTCTTCTAGGCAATGAATTGCATTTTGCTAATAGTATTTAATAATAATACTTGCTTTTGATTTAATCTTCCTCTTTTGTAGGTTGAGAAATACGCCTAAAGAAATGTTTATTAATAATAGATCAATATGATAGATAAGGGTTCTGTTTCACACAAGAAAATTTGGTACAAATCAGGGATAGGGTGTCCACTAGGAATTTGGTGACTTTTAGGAGCGATAATTGACGATTTAGGTCATGGTAACCCTAAACATATTTTACATTTGTCACGCACGTTTGGCGACCTATCCAGGAAGTTGCCAAGCTTCATCACTAAATTCCTAGTGGACACCTTATTCACGATTTGTAATAAAAATTTAAATGCATACAAATCACTCATCATTATCTTATTGCAGCTCCATATGTTCTACAGAAATATCCCGTGATAACACATATGGTTACTTCATAATTTTAAAAACAAAGATTTATTACTTCATATAATAAGAAGGAATTATTTCTCCAAACATATTTAGTCATAAATTGGCTTCTAGAAAAATAAAAAAAAAATAGAAAAAAATTTACTTTCATTCATACTGATTTCAATCTCTCCCCTTCATATCATTTCAAATACAAGCGCAGCAGTCAATGATAATTATCTTATTTATTTTTATCTCAAAAAAATAAGGCAAATATTTCAATCATTAAAAAATTAGATGCATGATTAGAATATGAGTTACGACAAAAACTTCTGTATTCAATGAAAGTGATTTTGAAAAAACTCACCTGATTTGTTACAGTTAGAATTTCATTAGCCGCAATACTTAATTCCCCAGATCCATCTTGAGCATCAAAATCATATAATGCCCGTACCTAAACATTCAACAACAAAAAATTTTATAAGATTACCAATATACTTACTTATTACCTATTTTGGAACACAAAATGTACAATCCGTATTGAATAATAATTTGAATTTTTCAGAAGTTATGCTGATCTAAAATTCATTTTTTTTTTATTTCCAAATCTTTTTTGAAACAATGATTCTACAAATTACGGTATTAAAAGATTAATATAAATAATTACGCAACTTTTTAAACATAACAGATGTTATATGTCCCATATACAAAATATTACCATTTTAATTCAATGAATTATAAAAAAAAAAAAAAAAAAAGACCTATTCATTTTAATATGTATACTCCCAAAATGTTATTCACAGCGGAAACATTTTCAAATTTAAATATTGCATATTCTACACAATAAATTAATCTTTTATACAACGTTTAAGACTTTTATTTTTCTCTAGTAATGTGTGAATAAATCAGTTTTTTTATGATACGACGATATTATCTATCAAATTCAATTTTTATGTTTCTTCTTAATCATACGTATCTCAACATTAAAAATATTGTATGTTTGTGAACTAATTTTATGTATTCACATGTGACATTATGTTAAATGATATAAAAACATTTCATTGTTTGGAAAAAAAACCTACAATTTATGCTGTAAAAATTTTCATCGCGTCATGTAATGAAATTTTAATATATATTTAGATTATTTTTTAAAGTATTTGAAATATGCAACTAACCTGAAATGACACCGCCATGTTTACATTACATATTATGTCACCTGATAACAATTTTAATGCCAGATTGACCCAATCAAAATGGAAGTGATGTAGGAAATAGGAACGAAGCAGAGCGGACATGTAATGCTATTTAGGAATGGCAGCACTTATTCCTACAAAGTATAGAAAAATCAGTTTTCCTTGGTTACCATATCTAGCTATTTATGAGCTTTAGGCTACTTTCTAAATAATTACGCTAAATAAGCAGCAAATCGTCGATTCGCCTGTCTTGTTGATGAATTGCAAAAATTTTCAATTCATCCAGTCTAACAAAAAAAAAAAAAAAAAAAAAAGAGAGAGATTATTATGTTCTTTTACAGAGTCTTACTTGCCATCTGAACAATATCTTATTTAATAAAGAATTGATTAAGCTTTCAAAGAGTCTTAAATTGTTATATTACTATATTTGTAAAAGTAACATTCATCAGAAATATGAAATGCTCAGAAAACATAATTTGTGAGTATGTGTGCGTGTGTATACAATGAAAGTGAATAAATATTGAGTTGAAAATACTAGCATTTTAAGCTAAAAATAGGAAATTATAACATTTTAACAAAATCATGTACAATTTTGTTTGTTTGATATTCAATGAACTTGGAAATCTTATTAGCTTTTTCATTTGAAATTAAGTATTTAATACTAATGAAACTTTTTTTCTTTAGAAATTGCCATGTATAACAATCATTTAATAATAATAAAAGCAAAAATTGGGGTTTTGTTAATTTAATTTTTTTTTTCTTTTTGGCATAATATGTATCACATTTTATATCTATGTTTAAATCCTGATTTTTAATTTAGTACAAAAAACCCATTAAATATAAATTAACAAAAACCCAATTTTTGCAAATTTATATTTAATGGTTTTTTTTTTTTTTTGCATAATATGTATAACAATTTATATCTATGTTTAAATCTTGATTAAACTTTCAAATTAGTACAAGAATGTAAGAATCTGTAAGTTTTTATATTTTTGAATTTTAAGAACTCATTATGGTAAAAGTATAGACACAGTGTGGTAAAAGTATATAGTACTACGTGATAGTCTTTTATTTATCCTCACTCGAAATAATATGGGTCTTTTTTTTTTTTCCTATTTTAAAAATAATTTATGATTGCATCCTTTTCGAAATATTATGTTGTGAGAATTTTAAAATAAATTTTAAGTATTTTAAATATGTTTACTAATAAAAGAGCCAGGAAGAAAATTAGCCAAATTTTTCCCAAATACATAGTTGTGTATTTCGTAATACATATATTTGTGTGAAAAATAAAAGTAAATGCAGCATAAACATAATTTCTAGGAAATGTATTGAGTGAGAATAATTCTAAGCTTACAAAAATGAAATTTCATTACATTTTACATCCAATTAGAATAGTTTATTTCAATTATTATTAAAATTTTCAATTTATCCAGCCTAACAAATGTACAAGAAATTATTACATTATTATATTGAGTAACAACTTACCATCTGAACAATATCTAAATTCAATTAAGAATTGTTTAAACTTTCTAAAAATCTTAAATTGTATTAAAAGTTTGTGAGTAATATTCATCAGAAACGTGTTTAGAAAATGTACATTTCGTGTGTGGGGGGGGAGTAAAGAAAGTGAATAAATGTTAAATTGTAAATACGAGCATTTTAAGCTAAAAATAGGAAAGTATAACATTTTAACAAAATCATATACAATTTTGCTTGTTTGACCTTCAGTAAACTTGGAAATCTTATTAGCTTTTTCAATTGAAATAAGGCATTCAGTACTTAAAAAAATACTATTTTTACTTAGAAATTGTCATGTACAATAATCATTTAATGATAATAAAAGCAAAAAAAATTTGTGTTTTCATTAATTTATATTTAATTTCAAATATTTTTTATATAATATGTATAACATTTTATATCTATATTTAAATCCGAATTAAACTTTCAATTTAAAGAAAGAAAGAAGTGTAAAAAACTGTAAGTTTTTATATTTCTGAATTTTAAGAACACAATATGGTAAAAGTATAGACACAGGGTGGTATAAGTATATAATGTTGTGTGATAGTCTCTTACTTATCCTAACTCATAATGATATAGATTTTTTTTTTCCTACTTTAAAAATAATTTATGATTGTATCCTTTTTGACAGTATCATTTTGTGAGAATTTTAAAATAAGTCTTAAGTATTTTGAATATGTTTACTAATAAAAGAGTCAAGAAGAAAATTAGTCATATTTTTTCCAAATATATAATTGTGAATTTCTTGATACACATATTTGTGTGAAAAATAAAAGTAAATGCAACATATGCATAATGTTTCTTAGGACAATTTTGAGTAAGAATAATTGTAAGCTTATAAAAAGGAAAATTCTTTACATTTTACATCCAAATAGAAAAGTTTAATATGAAAACAGATTAAAATTATTTTGTTCTGTTATAAAACCGTCATCTTGATGACTGTAATATTTGGCCCTGAATTTATTCTATTCATTTGTAATATTTTGTCTCAAATTAAATTTCACTCATCCTCAATCTAATATAAAATTTTATTTCAATGTAACTAATCTAATTCATGTAATAGGATTTGAAAATTATTGTTAGAACATTTTTCATACTCTTGTATTATTGAATAAAATTGTTGAAATTACATGTATTTTCTTTTCTTTGTCTTTCTAAAATATTCTTTTGGGATTTTGATTAATGGTATGATAAAAAATAAAAAAATAAAAAAAAAGAAGCATTTGATTAAAATGCGAAACAATTTAAATTAAATACACACAAGATTATTAGCTGATTTTGTTAAAAAATAAAGCGTGATTTTTGTAACTGTGTATTAAAATGAAGCAAATTTAACAAAAAGAGAAATTAAATAATACTAATAAAAAAAATTAGTTCGGTTTTGTGATAGTCGCAGATATGTGGGAGGAACCTGAGGTGCGGTGTGGAGATATTTTTTGAGGTGCTGGCAGAGTTAATTGCAATTTTACAACGTTTTTCTGAATTTCACTTGGTGTGTGTGTGTGTGTCATCAAATTTTCGATCGTTAATTTAACCAACTTCCCATCAAGCTAGAGCTTTGAAATTTTGGGAATCGTTCGTACTGGCCGAACAATGCAATATTTAGACGTTTGCGACAAGTTTTAACTAATATTTCAATAATTTTAATAAGTCAAAATATTCTTTCCTCTCGGCGCTTTTAGGATTGAGGAAAAAATTTCTTTCCCCCTCTGGGAGCACCGGGCACTCCCCACGCAGCATGCGGTATCGTAAACCTTTTGTACTCACAAAGGGGAGATACAATCTCCGAGATAGTAAGGGTTGCTGACTTTTAGTCAGTAATCATTCGCAAGAAAGAAAGTTTCCAATATTTGGCGCCGTGTCTTATCACAATAATTTTTTCTGAATTCTGGTTCCCATTCTTTTTTTAATAGAATGACTTACAAACTTTCAAATGCATGTTTTGATTTTATGAGTATTATGAATTTTTTAAAACTCTCACAAATGTCTCTTTTTAAGTGAATTTTAAAGTTAAAAATAACTAACAGTTTTAACTAACATTTCAATAATTTTCTCTAACAAACTTTGCCACCATATAAAAACGTTGTTTTTAAAAACGTTGGTTTTTATATCGAATTATTGATGTTGTTCATGTGTGCATTAATGACTTCATCTGGATCATTGGTATTATTAATTTTATTCTTTCCGAGGAGGTTATTTTTGAGAAATTCTTTATATTTTAGCCAATTAGTGTTTGTAATGTTACGAAGGTGGGGAGGAAGAATGGTAGTGAGATCTATTTACATCAGTTTGGTTTAATGATCGCTGCTGAGGTCATTAATGGTTTTAATGTTTATAAGCGAGTTGCTTAATAGAATCTACGTCATACATGATGACGTTTTAAAGAGGTAGATAAGACAGACATTTTCCTCAATATAAAAAGTTCCAAAACAATTAACCTTTTATAATGTGACTGCAATAGCCAAGTGGCCATGGTCGTGACCGGCGGCTTTCATTGAGTCGTGAGTTCAAGCCTTGATGCCACTGAAGACCTGACTCGTGTGGTGTTTGGGAATGACAGAATAGTCCCACTGTAGCTCATGCATGTCATAAGAGGCGACTAAAATGGGTACCCAGCGTCTGGGGGTACAGCCGGGCACCCTGCCCCTGGGAATTATATCATGGGACCTCAGGGGCTTGCCTTTTTCAGGTAAGTATGGGCATCATAACCTCGAGGCACCCTAGTGATTTTTTTTCTTTCCTATGGGGTTTACTGTCTTTAGTAAACACGGGTGACGCGTCCCCGGGATACCCTAGCGATCCTTCTCCATTTTCGACACTCCTTCTTGTCAATCAATTTGTGACTTTTCTTCCATTTTTTTTCACGTCTAGACCACAGTTAAATCACTTTTGGCGCAACATAGCCATATCTGGCTCTTGCGTATATAAACTTTACCTTCTCACTTGACACTTTTTGTCGACTAATCTGTTTTCATAATTTTAAACTTCTAGATCACAGATTTACCTTGTTTGGCGCAGTATGGCCACATCTGGCTCTTGTGCCAATAAATTTCACTATCACTCACTCACTCACTGAAGACCTGCCATGTACACGCAGTTGATGCACGTTCAATCTGTCGGGACTCAAAATCCCCCTAATGACGTGGTGTAGAAATTAGGAGAGAAGGATGTCAGTTCAGGTTTCGTTCTCGTCACTTGACTAACCCTCGTGTTGCTTCTAGTGCGACGTTGATAAAACTACCCAATCTTTTATAATAACTGCATTTTAAAAAATGAATTCTACAGATCAGTTTCGAGCTCCGCTACATAGAAAAAAATTATATATATGTAGACGGTGGGGTGATGATATTGTTCATCCCGAATCTACGATGGTTTGCTCTTATGTAAAGGGCTAGTTGTCAAGGGGGGAGTAATTCAATTATCGGTTTCTAAGATGATTTCGTAGGAATTCAATGATGAGGCTCAACTTGTTTTACTTCGTTTATTAGAAGAGATGATGAAGAGTGAGTGTATTTACAAAAGGAGATGATGAATTACCAGTTCATCGGAGCAAAATAGATGGCTGCCTCATGTAACGCATATTGGCGAAGGGCGCTGGAACGCGCTCTGGCATTTGGAGTTTACTTCTGACGCGGTAATGCGTAGAAGAGAAGCGGAAAGTGGGGGAAAGAGAACGAGAACGAAAGGTCACTCAGTTTTGTTATGGTATAGGTGGCGCTGCATGATGAGCTATCACATGACGTTGATTCGTGGTGCCATCTATCGGATATAGGAGGAACTGGTCAATTCGTCATCTCCTTTTGTAAATACACTCACTCTTCATCATCTCTTCTAATAAACGAAGTACTACAAGTCGAGCCTCCCCATTGAATTTCTACAAAAACAACATAATGGAATTTGGGAGGGTGCTCCCGAGTGTCCTTCCTGACATGTCCCTTACACGATTCATCACATTTTAATTATGTGTCCTGTTTTTAATCATCATCGTCGTATGTAAGAGAGCTTTAGAAAGGAGGAGGTATGTTATACACTTTTGAAAAGGATATTTGCTACATTCCATTTTATAAAGAAATTACAGTTTTATAATTTTAAGTAGTTGATAATTATTAAAGTTTTGAAAACATATTATTTAATCACAATTGAAAGCCAAAAAGCTCATCAATTTATGATCGTAATCTCGAGATAAGGTATTGTTCTTTTTCTTTCCTATGGGATTTACTCTCTTTGGTAAACACGGGTGACACAACCTCGGTATACGCTAGCAATCTTTCTCTACTCTAGATTCTTTCATGCCAAACTATTTCCCATATTTCAAACGTCTAGATCAGTGGTCCCTACGGATTCCCAGAGGTCCTCGATATCATTCAGAGGGCTCGTAGAAATTTGAAGTTAATTTGGGGGTCCCTGAACAACGTCAGGGAGTCCGCGCAAGGTTTAATATAAAATAATAAAATTGTAATTCATTTTATTATTATGGGAATTTAAATAAATACTAATAAATAATATAGTAGCGATTTTTACGACCTGAGTAAAATATAAATATAGGTGGGTGCTTAAGATACGATAAGTACGATTTTATGCGCTCTTTGATTTAGTGTTGGAATTCCTGGAAAGCAAAGACAATGGTTAGCGACATAATATAATTTACTCAAAAAATGACATAGCCTGTATGACTGATTTATTTGCCAAATTTAACGAAACTAATTTGAAACTACAAGGTGACCCATTAAATTTAACCAAAACTAAAAGCGTAATATCTACGTTTGTTTAAAACTTTTTCTGTACAAACAAAAATCGGGAAGAGGAGAATGTTCTCAGTTTCTAAACCTTTCGAAATTGCATAATAGAGATGAACATTTGCTTGCTTACTGTCAACATCTAGCGGCTCTTCATGCAGACTTGAACCAAAGATTTGAAGACATTCTTCCCTTGGATATTCCCGGCTGGGTGTTGAACCCTTTTGAGCGTGGACTAATTCAGATCCCAAATACAGATGAATCCATACTAATATAGGAGCAGCTTATTGAAATATCCACAAATGAGGAACTTAAACCAATGTTTGAACAAGGATACCACATATTCTGGTAGCAAAAACAGATCCGAATTTTACATTCTACATTATAGGTTATTGTAGAGAAGTTGTTGACTGCTTTCTCGTCTTCCTATTTGGTAGAACGTGGATTCAGTGCCATTATGAGCATCATCACAAAAAAAAAAAAAAAAACACGACTAGAAATTAGTACTCGTAGATTTATGGTTGCTACTCCCAATCATTGAGCCGGACATAAATATACTCATAACGTCTCATCAAGTTCATCCAAGTCTCATTATTTTTTAAAAAAAATTATTTTAAACAAAAGTTATAATTTCAATAAATACTTCTTCAACAAAATGTTTTTTTTTTTAATTTGTAATTTTTATACTATACATTTTTGTTATTTTTCCACTTGGGGGTCCGTGGGCAAGTTTTGACTAAAAAAAGGGGTTCATGGGTCAAAAAAGTTTGGAAACCACTGATCTAAATCATAGTCACATCTTGTTTGGCGCATCATAACTGTATCTGGCTCTCGTGCCATAAAACTTCACCATCTCTCTCTTATCAATATTTGGGAACAGTATCGAAAATATAGATTGAATTTCTACAAGTGAGATTTTGTTTTTTTTCTCGCTTTTCCTTCCTTTTTTTATTATTATGATTCTAAATAACTATTACTTTTATTTCATAACTATTCAAATATGAAATTAAAACAGAAAAATATTGAAAAACTGATTTATTTGAAATGTTGATTTCAATGAAAAAAAAAAAAAAAACTATAAACTTACCTCATTTAATTTTGAGGTATTATAGAAGAAATAGATGGTATAAAATTTTTATTATCTGCTTTCTGTGTTCTTTGTTATTTTTTTTTTTTAAATTTCAACAGATGTCAGATTTGATTAGCATTTTGCAAAATGTTATTTACTATTTTCTTAAATAATTTAGTTACATTTTCTTTATGCTGAATTCAAGTTAACAATATTTGAATCAACGGCCTTTGACTGTAAATGTAATCTGTATACACTTTTCTTACGAATGATGTTATCTAAGATTAATTCTGTGAGAGAATTTTAAAAGCATTTTTTCAAAAAATAACTCACAAAATATAAATTCGTATATACTTTTCCTCAATTTTTATTGTTGTAGTCAAGGATATTTCTTATCTATTTAATAATGATTTAAACAAATTTAGAATTTTAACTTTTAGTTTTCTAATTAATAGATTACAGATAGCTTAAGTTTAATTTTAAAAAAAAACTGTGTTGTTCGTTGTAAAAGCCGGTTAAAAATCAAATTTGTAATAAAAGTTCGATATATTAAATTACGATTTTTGAACTTAAAGTATGATTGACCATTTTATAATTGGAAAATATACACTCCATGAAAGTACAAAAATTTCGTTTCAGATTCTTTTCCGCTTAGCACACATAAACTACATTCGCTCTTGGAAGTATCATAGATTCCAGAAAAAATCCTTTATTGCGTCTTGCTTTTAAACATTGAATTTTTCATAATAAAAGTAAAAACTAATTTATTGGATTCAGTTGTATAATTTTCTATTCTAAAAACGATAAAATAAAATCTATCTTTTTCCATTAATATGTTCTTCTATTTAACTTCGTTATTTCAACTGTGTTTCAGTCCAGATGGTAAACTATACGTGTTCAAAGCTTTTCTAATCCGTATTCCCCACATACTTTAAAAAAGTTAATTTAATGTGGATTTTCTTTTCTAGGGGGCATATGTTAAGTTTTTTTAAACATCTTCCTAGGTATATTTGAATACTGTATAGTGAACATAACAACTTTAACATATTCTAATGTTTGCTGTGTTTCTAATAAAATTAAAGATATTTAAGGAAAAATATAATTTTTTCTAAGAAATAGAAGGAAAGGAAATCATACACACACACACACATACATAAACACTTTTTAAACCACACCTTTTATTTAATTATTCTATAGAGGAAAAATTTAGTGTAAAATAGAGGGGCAAACATTTTCTGTTCTTGTAAGAAACTGCAAAGAATAGTTATCGTTGAAGCAGCATTTAAATCCTTTACTGAATCAAATATTCCTACAATACAAAAGCATTTAGAAACAAATATTTAAATGGTACTGATAATCGTATTTCAATTAAATGTAAAACATAATATGTTCACGTCTAATATTGCCTTGTAAATAATCTAGATTTTTTACGATATGAAGCATTTTATTGTTCAAATTATAAAGACGAATTTCATGTGTTAACTTTTTTTTCATTCCCTCCATCAAATAATTCATTTTTCTTAACCTTTTACTTTTTAAAAAATTTTGCTCAGGGTATAACAATATTTTTTAATTTTCTTCGAGTATTTCATTCACAGCACGAGAAAAAGACTTTTCAAATATTTAATTGATGGAAGGTTATTAGCACACTCGTCTCTGAATTCTGAAAAAAACAGTTATAATAAGCTGATTGATTATTTCTGTAGAGAAGAATGTTATATTGTTCTCTTCCATTATAAAAGATTTGATTAAAAATTTTGCAGAAGTTAAAGCTAGATGAATGGAATGTAGTGAAAAATAAAATATCATTTTTTTTTGGAATTCATAACATTGCTTAAAATTCAGCAATATATTTCAAAGGGTTTGATTTGTTATTAATCGAACAAAAGATAAGTATTGTAGGGTGATTTGTGACAATAAAAAAGTTCAAATGCTTTTGAGTTACATCTTATCTAGTGATAAATAGTTTCTTACAATTAAACAGTTATAAACCTATTTAAGAATATTTGCAATAAAATATTTTTTTTATTTCCATCTTTCTTACTTTTTCATCGTTTTATATTAAATGATATCAATATATGTTTTGATGTCGCTATAGAACCGTTTATGCTAAATCGAATTTTTAGCAAGTAATATGTGTATTACCTTAACAAAGTTTCTTTACCCGTTTTTCTCATTATATTTCTGTAGTGACCAATGAGGCAAAATTACAATAGATACATACTCTTCAATTATTAGTTGTTTTTATGAGAAATCAGTTTGATTAAAGAGTTAAAACGAATCATGAATAGGTGCTGAAACTTTAGATTTTAAAACGTTGCTCTTTTCACATTCACAGAGCCGAATTATCCCTATAACTAAAGTTTATTCTATCCTATAGATATTTTGGATCCTTCACAAATATGATTTTGATTCTGATAGGCTCAGAGTACCGCTTAAATTATTTTAAATAATTAATTATTATTTCTGTAGAGTAATTAGGTATTCAATAAGCAGATTCAAATCATTGAATAAACTTTAATATGAAGCAGACTCCACTGTTCGATATGAAGAATTTTTGATGTAATCATATGACTCGATTACTACTAAAATTGGCCACGGTAGCCGAGTGGTTATGATCGTTAGCTCGTGGCCAGGGTTTTTTATTTTCTCAAATCATAGATTCTAGTCAGATTTCTCAAAAGGTCTAGTACTAAGTGGGGCTGCTACACTTCAAATCTGACGAGACTCCAAGTCTTTGCACTGGTGTGGTGTGGAAGTTCAGCGAGTGGAATTCCAGTTCAAGTGTCGTCCTCGTCACTTGACCGAGGTTGAAAAATAATGAGGTCCATAGCCAATAGCCTTCGTGTTGCTTCTTATTGTAGCGTTAATAAAATAATTAATCAATCAATACTATTAAAATTAGATCATTAATGAGAGTCGGCCATGGCCAGCCATCTGAGGGTTGCGGCTGATGCTATGCACCGGAGCCCCAACACGATCAAGAGATAAAATAATGTACTCATGCTTGGTGAAAACTAGTCGTTAATCCTATCGTTGTCAGTATGACGAAAAATGCATCTAACCGTAAATATTATTATTATAGGTCTCTGAATTTCGACAATCTTCAAACTAATTCTTGATTATGCGAGTGTTGTTAAGTTTTTTTTTTTTTTTTTGATTCGGGGAACTCCCGAGGATCCCCACTTAAACTAGATTTTTTAGAAAAAAAAATCTCAACACCATTTAAAACTACAATCATTATTAGGTATGTAAATTTTCGAAGAGAAAAGAGATAAATTATAAAGTAGTCATTACTAAGATTTATTGTGAAGTAGCTGATATTACTGGAGATTTGTAATTTGTAATACAAATTTGTAATGTCCAAGAAGAATTTATTGCTGTAAGTTACGATAATACGGCAGTATCCGAAACTAAAAATCAATTGGATTCAATACAAGAAATGCTATTTATTTTATGTTTAGTATGATTTGCAATATTGTCCAAATTTAATACTATCAATAAACTATTTCAAGCAAAAACAATTGTTCTTTGCTTGGCTTTTAATTTAATCAATAAAATTAAAACTAAGTTTCAAAATTTAAGAAAAAAAATGTAACATATTTTTAGACGAAGCTTAGTATTGGCACGTAATTTGAATATTTCAGAACCTTTTCCTGAAAAACGAAATTCGAAATAGAAAAACTTCACATTCCGAAATAGCAGAAGATGAAGTTATAGGAGACCAGATATAGGAATTCAGATGTTATTTTTAACATTGTAATAGTACAAATAGAAGATAGAGATATATAAAAGGATACCAAATATTATTTTTTATTTCAAATTAATCACTGATATAAAATCTTTAGAAAAATATGAATCAGAAAAATATTCCAAAAACTTTGTGAAGTTTTTACAACATATTGCTGAAAAAATCTGTACTGCACAATGAAGTTCGTGATGCATAAATGTCGCTGATATTTAAATAATCATCTTACAGAATTGCTACAAACGACTTCAACAAATGTTACACCAAATTTGAAAGATTTGGACAAAGGTTTTGTTAAATTATATATTTTTTTTTATTAAGGCATATTATTAATGCTTTCTGTATTTGCTTGTTTACAAAAATAAGATAAATTTAGAAATTAGAATAATTTCAAAAATAAGGTTCACATAGTGATACATTTTCTTATTTATAAAAAAAAATATCTTTTAATATTCTTATACTTCAGAGTTTGATAAAAGAAATGACACACACACACGCATGATTGATTAAAAGGAGAGAAAATTTGGAATTAAGACGGCTCAAGATCAATAGCAGGATTTTTCTTGCGTATTCAATATATATATATATATATATATATATATATATATATATATATATATA
>BMAW01104820.1:0-13375 GCA_019974015.1 Nephila pilipes
AAGTTGTTGCATTGTTGATTTATAAACAAAACATTTTTATTATAAAAATTAAAATTCACGCACAGTAAAATTCAATCTATATACAAGATATAAAATTCAAATTGAAATAGGGATAAACTAACAACTATTCACTACTTTGATAACAAGCGTATATTACGAACTGGATCAAAATATTATCATCAGTACATGTGTCAGATAGCACAATGTCGGCTTTGACTAAAAATGAAGAATTGCTCCGTTATTAACGGCCTGTTTTTACTGTTGTTATTGCTTTCAAGCAAGTCTTTATTAGCGGCCTTTTTCTTGTTTCAAGGAACTGCTACACAATGCTTAAGATTACGTTGAAATTTTAACGCACACGTCAGATCATATAAGGAAAATATGTTCCATACTCTAGTAATTTCAAGCCCCTCAAGGAATTAAACTCAGCTGTCAATGAACTTTATCTTCGACTTCGTCATTATATATAAGGAGTGAGTGTATGTGTACAAAGAAATTAAACCTAACATAAACCACTTTTAATTAGCAATAAAGAAACTTTATGGTTTATTAATATGTAATCCGAGAGAGAAATAATCGTTTTAGTGGTGGATGCAATCCAGTTAACGTTCCCTCTTCGTGGTTTTATCGAAGAGGAAAAATATCTCCTATTTGACATTTAAATGCAGAGATTTCGTACAGATACGTGGTATTAGATTTCGGAATCTGCTATTTGTATATTGCTACAGAAAAGAGTTTAGCATGATTATCCAACAGAGCATGAAACGAGAGTCATCCCATTCACTGTAACATAATTTACTGGAGTAATCACATAAAATTAGAATCAAATGGATTTAGGCCTATCGAAAATACGATTAGATTTCCATTGAAATGTTAAAGTATAAAGAAAAATTATGGAAAATTAAATTACATTTAACTTTGATATCGTTCAAATTTCAAAACCACAAGAGCGAATTTGCAATTTTGCGCTGCGACCTCTAACACAACCGCCACTGACAGATTATCCGAAGAAAGAAGACAAAGATAATTATTATAAAGTTAAAACCTAAAATTCCTTCATCGATTACAAACAACGAAGACAATTTTAATAAAGTGATCAAAATATTAAATGAATGCTGAATAAGAACTAGCCTATGTGTCGTAATGTAGATTTAAATACAATGCCTTGTGACCATTGTAACAAATTTCAACTATTTAGTTCAGTAGGATTTTTGTTTCTGGACATAAATTCTTGAACCTAAAAAAAGTACAGGAATAACAAATATGCGTGGGTGGTATTTTGAAAATCAATACTCAAACAAATGTGGAGTTTCAAGTATTCAAACAAAGATTAATTTGACACTTTCCAATGCGACTCCTACCGATGACAAGACTGACGCAGTCTCCGAAACATTATTTACAAATTTTTCTCATGCATTCCAGGAATGAGGACTGAACATGAGCAAAAAGAAATTAGATGTTTACCAGTTATGCTACAGAACTGTCAACAGGGCATGTAAAAGTATTTTTTTATAAAAATTTGCTTACGAATAAATTATGAATGACATTCAAAATAATTTAATAAAGCATATTTGCATTCTGATATTTCTGTTCTAGCTTACAACATTTGTTTGACTAAATCTCTTTTCCATATTATCTGAAGAAGTGTGCTTTGTTGTGACAAAACTTTGCCACACTTGTTCGCAAAAGAAACCTGATACATTTATCCATATTTTGTTCATTTATTTATAATTAATATTACATATTATTTATATTCACTTTTCCTTTAAAACAGCTCACTAGAGAAATTATCTAAACTAAATATCCATACCTTTCAATACAAAACATAAACATTTAAAAAATTCTTTTTCTTTTATTTCAAAACAAAACACACTGTTGATATTCATTTCAAAAACATAATATTTATCATTGTTATATATTCATTCCAAAACAGCATAATATTCATTCAAATAAATATAGTAATTATCATTTATCAATTAATTATTATAACAAAAGAACAACATATTTCATTTAATTCAGAAGTACATCGGTAAAATAAAAAATATTTCTTAAAATATTCATTTTAAAATCTCTACCAAACGTATAAAAATAATATTTTGTCGAAATCATTCCGGAAAAATCACAAATATTAAAAAATAAGTCCTGTTCTTCTTTATATATCACACAATATCTAATTTCTTGTTTGTTCGTTTTATTTACTTTATATAATAACAGAGAGCTTCACCTTTATATTATACTGAAAGTGTTACATTAAAAAGATATTTTAAATATTTTTAATATATCATAATTAAGCACAATCTGCATTTTACCAGACACAACAAAATAAAATGCTTTTGTAATCACTTTCCAACATTGTACACATTTTAAAAAACAATTTAGAACTAATTTCAAAAATATTTCAATTATATCTCATACAATATTACATCCTCTGTTCCTAAGACTTTTTAAAAAACCCACACTTTTAAAATAGCATGATTACAAAATTTTGTACTGTACAAAATATTGCAACATATAATGCAATATTTTTCGGTCAAAAACCGTATAATCAATTCTAAAATGCCCCGATGTAAACTTTTTCATTTCATGAAAAGTAAGTATGAAAAGAAAACCAATAATAATTTCAATTAAACATCAAGAAATTTTATCATCATATATTTTAAACTAAGATACGCCTCAATCTTCTTTATTTTCAGTTCTTATATACCTATGTACCTCTGTAGCATTTAAAAATAACAGAGTATAGTGTTTCAATTTCACAATATTAATAATAACACTTATCATAAAACATAATTTATTTGAGTCATATCATTTAATCTAAATTTAATATACAAATCACAAATTAATTTTGTTTTAAAAATTATTAAGTAGAAAACGAATCGTTATATTATTATAGATTTAATACAAAGAATTTATCTTGAAATTCAATTAATCCAAAAGGAAAGGCGATATTCATTTTCTTTTCTTAGGGTGGGCTTGCAATATTTCCGAATTTTTTGTTTGAAGCTTTATGCAGACAGCAGGAGCAAATGAACTACTTGAAGTAATTTTTAATTATCGTGTTACTATATTACGGTAAACTCTGGTCGGTATTAAAATGGTCGAATCTCTCCCTTCATAGAGCCACACACAAACGGATTTTATCTTCTCTCTTTTGTGACATAGGTCTACTGTCTGCATTTTACGATCAAGAAACTTGTGGGTAGTAGTTTCGTAGAAGATTCCTACTCTACCCCTGCGGAGTTTTTTTTTTTTGTCCAGTTTTAGGTAAGCAAACACCATTCGACTTTTTTCTATTTCATGTTTCTAATTTATCTCATTCGGAGTGTAAAATTGCTGTTGTAGTTTGGTACTCCATGGCTTGTGTATTCCACAACATATAAAATAGAAAGAAAAAGAAGAAGTATTGTTTGCTCTTGAACTGAAGTCCTGACATCATATATAAAAGATATTCTAAATATCATAAAAAGGGAGCCATATTAAAACCGCAAGTTAAACAGACTCGCGAGATTATGAACCGCGAGTTAATGGTTCGTATCATATTCGTTCACTGCTCATCATTTCACACTAATCATATTGAGTCTAAACATCAGATATCTCTCTCTCTCTCTCGCTCGCTCTGATATCCAACTCTCTATTTAAACTTTTCGCTGATTATTAAAACTATGTCATTAATCTTATTCACTGCACTTTAATAATTTCCATTCTAATTTATGTAATTCACAATTCAAACACAAGATGTTTTCGAATCAAATAATGTCATACGGAAGCCCCAAAAATAGGTTGAAAAGGGAACCCGGTTATTGTGCAGTATACACGTATATGTGTGGGTGCGTGTAAGTAAAAGATTTCCTAGTTCAATAGCCTTGCGAGAACTTATAGAACTCTTAAACTTGGGAACTTGATGAATCCTGAAGGAGAAAAGGTCTTTTTAATTATGTTTACTGCGAAATTTTATCGTATTCTTATTTAAAAGAAACATTTAAATATCCCGTTTCATTTATATTAATATTGGTTTGCAATAAATTTAATTCTCCCGCGTTTCCCTTTTCAACCTATTTTTGGGGCTTCCGTATGACATTATTTGATTCGAAATCTGTGGATAAAAAGATAAGAAAGGTTTAACATCTTTATTGTTAACGATTTGAAAGAAATTAATATCAACAATATATTTAAGCATTTTAAAACTATTATAATCAAAATTTATCTTCATAAAAGTGTCAGTATATATTGGCTAAAGAATTACTTGCGGAACCATCTTGTTGTACACCTTTAATCAATTCATAAATCTATTATTGAAAAATATGCAAATTTCTCTTAAGAGTAACTCAACCGAGTAATTAAATTTTTCATATTCAGTAACCTAATTAGAATTAAATTTCTTATTAATGTTTTTAGAACTTTAATAAGATCCGATATGTCGATATAATTCAAAAAGATCTTCAAAATAATAGCTATAAATAGCATATATCTGTTTTGTATTAAAATATTGACAAAATGACACTATTTTTAATATTGGCATACTTTCCAATTTATCGAAAATATTTTGTGTAATTTTTTTTTATCAGGAAAAATAATATAAGTATTCGAACTATTAGTTGTTATCTAAATCACATAGGATTTTTATGAAATTTTAGAGTTAAAAGATTTTTAGGAAATTATCTATATTAATATTTACTCTAATTTTCTTATGAAATGCTACAATTCTATAAGAAATTTCTTTCGAGCTATTGGTTACAGATCTAAATGAATTATTTTTCTCCAGACACTTATTCATTAAGTTAAAGTAGAATTTTTAAATGTAATTATATAATAATTTGATACTTTGTCTACATAAGAAATAATAAATACATCCTGAAGGTTAGTGACAGCAGTTTTTTTAATCTATCAAGTGAATATCCTGTTTATTATTATCTAATTTACTTAAGACCAATTTTTAATATCACAACTATCACAGTTTTTAAACTATTTAAAAGCTTCTAATATGCGTAATTGTTCTCCTGATATTATTGTATGAGAGGTGACGATTTATTTTTATCATTATAGTGAATGGAGAAAGGATTTAGTGGTGTGTGTGTGGTTAAAGACCTTGAAACTGCTTTAAAAGGCATAAATCTAGCTTTTAAAATTTATTTTAGATAATAAGTTAGTTTATATTAATTAAAGTTTGTTTTAATATAATAGGTTAGAATAATACACACACACAAGCACACATGGTAAACACAAACCTTTTTTTAATCAAAAAGTATGAAGAACTTTCTTTTAAAAGGAATCTTTTCTTTATAAATAAATTAATATAATTCCACAAAAAGAATTGAAATAAGACATTCAAATTAAGATAATTCTTTTAAATATTTATAGGTAATTAAATATTTTAATTCAAACTATTCATTGTATTAAAAATTGCGTTTCTTTGTGGGAAATGCGTGAAACTGCCTCGATCAATATTCTTATTTAATTAGTAAGTAAATATATAAATTCTAATTAGATTGAATTAAGTTTAGTAGAGGTATATACGTGTGAGAACAAAAAAAAAAGGTGAATATTTTATGAAGTATTTTAAGGTTATGTTTAATGAAATTATCTAAGAAGGTACTAATTAACGTTTCCAAGTAAATCAAATTAATACATTGAATGGTATATTAAGTTGGGATTTATTGAGAAAGAGGCTGAACTTAATATAGCTCAAAAGCAATTTCAGGGGGGTGGGGGCTTGAGAACGATTTAGAAGCTTAAAATTTCGCTCAAGTGATGAGGATGATACCTGCATCCTAATTTTTGCACAGCAACACTTTAAATCTTTGAAGCCTGAGTATAATGCATGACTGTCTTTGATGAAATCAGGATTCGAACTCCTGACTCAACTTGAACATTACTGGTTTGTTATTTATATTGGTAATATAGTTTCACAATACCTCGATGTTTGCAGAAAGGTGCCTTCATTCATAAGATCAAGTCCTGACTCGTCATGATTATCAAGGAGAGAAGGGGCGCATATTAAATACAGGTGCCTAAAAGTCCTCCCTTGGTGAGGTGTGGAAGTTAGATGAGTGATGTACCACATCCCATATCCTCTTTGATGTTAGATCAGGGTTCAAATTTAAGAAAGGCTGAGTATTTTTTGACACAGGTTAGCTTAGATACTAAGTTTTTAATGATATATACGATGCTTAATTCAATAGTATTGCCTCTGTGACAGCAATTTTTTTTATGGGGGGGAAGGAGGGGAGGTCGTGGAATCGTTGCTCGAATTGTTTTCGTCGAGTCGTGGGTTCGAACTCTGATGATATTAAAGACCCGCCGTGTAGTGGGGCTAAAAACACGTTAAATCTATCGAAGTTCCAAGTCCTCCAGCTGGCGCGGTGGGAAAGCTCTGGTGTCCTCTCCGACATTTTACCGAGTCTAAGAATTACAACGTCAGTCTCCAATAGGATTTGTGTTACTTCTAAATGAAATGAAAAAAAAAAAAAAAAAAAAAACCCCCCACAACTTTTTATTAGCTACCTGATTTTTACCGTTCTTGTTGTTCCGGAAAGCTTCTTGTATCCAACGGTGCTAACATCTGATTAGACGACAAAAACCTTCAGAAAAGAATTTCAATGGTTGGTATCAATACCAGGTTTTTCCATCTTCATAACAACGAAGTGATTTCCCCTAAGAAACTCACCCCTCACCAGAAGAGATGAAAAACTCAAGGTGCAGGGTTGGATTAAATGGCTCCTTCCTGCTTCCTCCTCAACTCCATCTACGTCGCCATCTTCTTCAGTTCTTAGCACACCAACGACACCCGGGAACAAAGAAAAAAAAATGAATTACATAGAGAACACATATAGATTTCATACATAACCAGAAATTCCAAAATCGAGCACCAAATTAAAAAAGTTTTCACCATGAAGACATTACTTTTCAAACGAACCTCGTGTAATATATATAATGAACTTCGTAATAATTATTTATAAGACCTGCAACATTTCGAAGCATTTTGGACCGTCCAAAGTATAAATATTTCTCTTTCAGTTAAATATTCTATAAAACTATTTAAGTATTTTCATAACATAAGCAAAAGAAGAAAAAAAATAGAAAGCTATTTTTAACTCAAAAATTCATTTTCATACAAAAATGTAAATACATATACATAAAATTTAAAGATATTGTACTTATATTTCCACCCGATAACTATTCATATAGTCCCTAAATTTTGTCACGTATTGCATTTCATAAGTCTTACTTTTCACTGTTTTAAAAATTATTCTTTTTACCAAAGAGACGATTCTGACCATTTTGGTAAGTTATAGACTTTTTTTTGTTACTAAAAATGTGTTTCGGACTATTGCAGAGAACTAAAAACTTTTTTTTTTTGGATGAAATGTTGAAATATACGATATTTGTATGGTTTTATACGGGAAAATACCATGAAAATCATAAAGCGACTTTTTATCGCTAACAATTTATTTTCTTAAGTGAAAGACAAATTCAGTTTTTGAGGTCAAAGAATGTGGCTTAACACTACCCTACATTCTGCTACGTATGAAAAATATTTTTAAGGAGCTTAGATCGAAAAATGACCAACCATTGCTGATCTAAGAAGGAAAAAATGATTTATTACTTTTATAGAAGTTGAAATAAAATAACGAATCGTTTGGGATTTTGGAATTTAGAAATGAAATGAATAGAGAGTTAAAATTGGAAAAGATTAAGTAAGATTCTTCGAGAAATCTAGAAAGATGATAAAAAAAATATTCGACCACTATTCGATTATTGTTCTTTTTTTTAGAACTAAGAAATGTAATAAATTGCGAAAGAAAATGAATAAAAACATTCCAAAATAGTTTCTAAATCGTAAAGAATATGATTAAGTAAAATTTTGACATAAAATATTGTTCTTTGGTCTTATTTTCCTTTTTAGGGGAAAATTTAATAATTTGTAAAATACACTAATATAACTGTTGAAAGACTTTATTTTAATTCGATGACTCTAAAAATCCATTGGAAAATTAAATACATTAACAATTTTGTCAAAAGCAAATTCTGAATATCTTCAAGGTAATTTCAAAATCTATGCTGAATCACATTTATCAATAAACTGTTTGGAAATAAGAATTACCGTAAATTTGTTAAATTATTCAAGGTACAAGACTAGGAAAAATTCACTTTCCTATAGACATCTATTTAGCGACTACATACTAGGCTTATAGAATAGATGAAGAAAATAACCCATTAGATACACAACTTCATAAACTTTTCACACAAGGAATGTGATTAATTAATATGGTATTATATAAATTTTATTTTAAAATATCAAAAGCTTCTACTATAAATATGATTAACTATAAATTATACAGTCTATCAATTTATTTGCTCCATTTTTTTACATAATTATAATTCTTTTTCTTTCTCCTATCATGTTTGACTAAATTTTCATATGTTAAATTTTTGTATTATACTTTGAAATTGTTTATTAATTAAGGTTTCACGTAACTATTTTTAGCATCTTATATTAAGTGTACAATAAAACTTTAGAACAAAAAGCCATTTTCATTATTTTATACAATGGCTATAATATTCTTCAATTTTTAGTAGTAACTTTGTAGCTCTCGTCCGTCATTGGTTGGGTCTGGCGCCATATTTTAATTTAATATATTAAATTAAAGTGACAAAACGCAGTTTGAGAAAACACGCGACTAAATAAGCGAAATTATTTATTATTTATGCAGAATATCCAAGATCGCTCTATCTAGAGTTCCGTCCTAACTCACAGTCCTCAATTATGATTGAAATATGAAATCTCTCACCAGTCCACTCCAAGTAGGTTTCGACAATATCTCTGATAGTAACCCTTTCAGATTAATGTAGTTAGTAAAATTCAGACAAATCCTCCCTCTAAACTAACAAAATTACTTTAAGATCATCACAATGCTCGGGCTGCCAAGCCATGTCCTTTATCTCTCATATCGTTTTCCCTTTACTTGCATATCATTTATATATCATTACACCTAAATCACTTCACTTCATTTCTACCTACATCTAATTTACTTCATCACTTTTCATTTTGGTTGGGAAGAAATTGTAATTGTATGCAATTAATTCATATAGAAATCTCTGAGGTTAGTGAAGAGAAAATCGCGAATAGCCTAAAGTTACAACTTTATCTTCTCGATTTAATTGAATAATTTTCAACAACTGTAGAAGGTTATTTGTGCAACCAAATTGAATATAAGTATTTTTTAACAAAATGTTACAAAGAAATAGTAAAAAGTACCGTTCTGTTTCGAAATTCTAGAATATAATTACACAGTGCATTCAAAGATTCCAGAGGTTCTGTGATCACCCACAGACCATATAACCCACATTATATTCTTATATTTGATAGTAAACTTTTACACAGTCTCCTCACAATTCAATATAACTGTTGGAACAAGTGTACAGATCAGGAAACGTCTTTTGTAACGCTCCTATTCCTATACTACTGAGCTCCGATGCCGTCGTTGCTTTCGTCTCCGATATCGAACCCCCACCGCTGCCCTTTTATATTCAATTTCGACTTGAAAAATAAAAAAAAAAAAAAAAAAAGTTCGGAAGGGAGGGGAGGGAACAAATCTGGTGAATACAAGAGGTGCTTGAGGAACACAGCAAGCCTTCTCGTCAAAAGATGGTGCCAATTTGTGAGACAATGTATTGTTGTGCTAGAGGCACCTTTTCCACTGTCCAACAAATCGAGTATCACACGCTGCATTCGTTTCAAAAGCCGATCCAAAACATTTTAGTACAATGTCACGTTCACGGTGGAACCTTGACGGGGAAATTCTGTTGCTCTAACTCAACATTTTCATCATTTCCTCTCGAACATGGATCACCTAATCTCTCATCGTCTTTGGTCGAGTCTCTTCCAGCTTTACGTCTCGAAATCCCGGGGAAGACCCTTAGTATTGCCGCCACATGTAGATTTCAACATTTAGTACATTTCTGAGGCCGAATCATCCCCTAGAACAAAATTCGTTCTTGTTCTCTTATCTTTTACAATAATGACGCACACGCAAAGAAACCCTGCCAATTCGTAACTAGTAAAAAATGAACGATAAGAAACGCATTGTTGATGGTTGTAGCAACATCGTCATCCCGTCGGTATCGTTGAGACAAAGCCACTTGTAATTTTTTTCAAGTGGCTGTCCTTGAACTTTTTTTAATGCATGGTGTAATAGATGAGTGTGGTTAACTTTCCATTTAAAAGATTAGAAATTTTCTCTGAGGAAGAAAAACTATAAATACATGAGACCTTGCATCAACTTTACTACTTACGATCCATCTCAGCAATTAACTAGTATCTGACACTCAGATTTTTATTTTTCTCTCAATCTTCTCAAACGTTTTCTACACATTCTCCCTTAAATATACTCATATTATTTTTATTGAGTAGAATCAAGTTTTCCATACTGTGCAATACGAGAGACAAAATATTCCTTTGGTATATTTCTTTCTCGAGAATACAGATGTAGTTTTTCAATTTGAGATGCAATCTTTTGAAGCATCTTGTCTTTCTAGTGCATCCACTTTTTACTCTTATTTCTAGTCATTACTAAAAAGATTCATAGTAGTGATGTGAATTCATAGCAGTGAAGTAATGTTCGAATTCTGATTGTATAAAAACCTGATTTTGACGAATAAATTATAAACTTTGTGTAATTGCGCAACCATTCATATTTTCTTCCACCAATAATGAATTTAATCTAAAAATATTTTACAATAATAATACATTGATTTATAAGTTCATATTAGGTTTTAACAAAGCACGCACGAAAGAAGTTAGACATTTCTTATTTATTTATAGATGATATTCATATCTTCTTTTACATGTAATTAAGAATCCTAGAAATCACTGAAAATAAGGGGGAATGTTTCAGAATTTTAAGACAATTACAAAGCTACCACTTCATTCGAGATGTTCGATAACTTCTTCATTTAACTTTTTTGTTGGCGTTGCTTTAGAACCAAGCGAGTTTAATATTGTCATAGCAAGTTGGTACAGTAAATTTTGTTTTAATTATTTTCCAAAGGAATATTGAAGCTCTTTATTTTTTTAAATTTTAAGTTATATATGTATTAGAAAAAATACGGGTAGAGAATGAATTTAAAAATTCATTTTCTCAAAAGATTTATATATTTTTAAGATAGAAAAAAGTTTATCTGCGGAAGTATTCGATTCCAGCGTATGCTAGGTATTTAGAAAACAGCACAGAATTTTTGGCCTGATATTTATTTAATCTAACAAAATCGGATAACTTCACGTCGTCTTCATACTGTAGGTAAGAAAATACGTAAACCATTTTCAGCACTTCAAAGATCAGCACTTGATGTGTTGCTAAGCTGTATTGCAATAGAAATTTAAATTTTATTTATTATTCTTAAGACTTCTCTACATAGTCACCATCCAGAGTTATACATTTCTCCTTGCATTTTTTGCCCTTTCAAAGGCCTTCATTGTAGAACTCAGCCAATTGAGCTCTGTCTTCTCCATGCTGCGAATTACTTCCATTATCGCATCATAATAAATTTTTCTAACGTATATTATTTTTAGCATTCCAGAGAAAGTAAAATGACTCGATAACTTCGACCGAAGCCTGAAAAAACTTCGTTTCCCTTGCTATACAATCATGCATCTATCCGGTAATTAATTATAATATCTTCAAAAGTGCTGAATGCTTAGTTCAAGTCCCTTGGTTATGTTTTTGAATTTATAAACTTATGACGTGGGCTCTATCACTTTCCCCCATTGTATTAGTACTATAAGGAC
Source organism: Nephila pilipes (assembly GCA_019974015.1). Lineage (NCBI taxonomy): Eukaryota > Metazoa > Arthropoda > Arachnida > Araneae > Nephilidae > Nephila > Nephila pilipes. The sequence continues at coordinate 11,786 of BMAW01104820.1, forward strand.
TTTGAATGAATTTGGGTGAATAGAAAATATCTTCCGAAGGGAAAACATGACTTTTGTGGATTATATTAGAGTGATTGGAGTATAATTAACAGAATTGAGGAGATTCGTTTATAAGCAATGAAGTGCTTAATACGAGAGGGGTGAAAGTTAGTTGTTTGGTGATAGAGATAGTGAGCTGAAATAATATATATATATATATATATATATATATATATTAATGTGAGAAATCTGTATCTTACCTGTTCGTTGCAAGGAGCTTTAGAAGTGAACATAGAAAACAGAAAGATTTAGAAAGTTTAGAAAGGGTTAAGGATTCGAAACTCCTGTAATGCTCACCTAAGGACTCGAACCTGATTAAATCCGATCAAATAAGTAATTAGTTATTATAATATACATTAGATTCAGGAGCGGAAAAGGTATACGAGTTGTGACTATTAAATAAAAGAAACTGACGCTGTTACAGAAGAATTACGCATGCACCAAACGCCAGCGACCGACAGCTGTTTTGCCTGAGGCCTTCTCTTTCGAATGCAGTGCCTTTCGCTTCTGTAAACAAATTCGTATACCCGTAGCCTCCGCACGCATTAGAGTTATATTTTTGTTTCGCTTAAAAAATGAGAAGCGAACAACGAATTGTTGTGAAATTTCACATGATTAACCGCTGCTGAAACTTATGATTTATTGAAAGAAGTGTATGGCAATGATTGTCTTATCGTGTGCACGTGTTTTTGAATCATTTACGCGTTCTCTAGAAGGCCGAAAAAACGTTGAAGATGATTCACAACGCCTTTCTATGTCAAAAACGGAAGACAATGTCGAAAAAACCGGCAATCTGGTTCAATCTGACCTTCGGCTAAGTATTCATGAGATGACTGAGACTGTAGAAATTGACAAAGAGTCCACACGTTAAATTTTTCCACCAAAATAATGCGCCGGCTCATTCCACATTGTCTTCCATTGAGGTTCCTAACCAAGTATAGCATCCCAGTGTAAGATCATCTGCCTTATTCGCAGGATCTTGAGCCATGCGACTTTTATCTGTTTCCTAAGGTGAAATCTGAATTAAAATGAACAAGATTTGAGTCTGTGAAAGAGAAAGCGGTAAGGTAGCTGACAGAAGAAGACTTGCAGCACTGTTTCTAACATTGAAAGATTCGTGTGGAACGTTGTAGGGATAATTGAGGGGTGTATATAGAAGGTGATAATAAGTAAATATATATGATATCAAAATAAAATGTTTTGCAGTCATTTATTTCATATCCATTCGTAGTATCCGCAGATAGAATAGGTAAGCAAGTGATTATTAATTATTCATGGATCTCTAATAGGATAACTTGGTTATGCTCACTGCGTGATTTTCTACGCATTAGATCATTATTTCGTAATTTTCAGGTAAGATTAAGAATAGAAATTGAAGGAAACAATATCATGGCATTACATACTGTCTACCTATATATATATATATATATATATATATATATATAAATATATATATATATATATAACAGATTAATCAATAAATAACGACTTAAAACTCCAGTCGCGTCATATTTAAAATGTTTTACTCGCAGAAATAAGTTCCGTATAAAA
>BMAW01104821.1:0-16714 GCA_019974015.1 Nephila pilipes
CTCATAAGTAAAATGTAGATGCTTAGACAAGGCGTTCAACTTACAGGCTCGTGAGTCTCCACAATCTCATTACCGATTTCAAAAAATTGTTTTTTTAAAAAAGTGTAACAAAGTACAAACTTGGCAATGTGTATGAGTCAGTCTTCAGAAATCTGGGGTTTCTTTCTCTTACTCGGTACAAGTTAAATAACATGATGTGGAGAAAAAGATATTGAAATAATCACTTTGGGTCGATTCTTCAAGAATGATAAACGTTATAAACAGACCACAAAATATCCTGTAATAAAGATTAAAAAGCAAATTATACCCCCCAATCAGATTCTTCAAGTAAACTCTTAACTTTTGCTTCTTTTAAATACGCGTTAACAATCTTTCTATTTCAAACTCGCTGGCAAGAAAATAGCTTCTCCAATAGAATCAAACTCCTCCATACATAAAATTTTTCCCAAGAAAGGTTGTCAAAAAAATTCACAAGTGTTTATGAACACAGAAAAATATTTAATTTTAGAATGAAACATAATACCTTTACAATGTTCTGATCTTCACTCAAAATACCAAGAGTGCAACAAGTATTATTTATTTGTAAACATATAAATTACATAAAAAAACTAATTTAGAAAATTGAAATAGGATTTATCAATTTAAATCATTTATGCAGTTGGCCAAAAGATGTTCAGTTCCAAATACAACAAATTTTTAAAGGGTTTTTGGTTGTTTTATTAACATCACATCGGAAGCAACAAACTATTGGTGACAGACCTAGTGCTTTGAATCTCGAGTGACGAAGCTTAGCCCACCCTTATACTTCCACCATAGCCATGGACTTTGGGCATGGATATGATTTAATGTGCATTAGCCACAACACAAGTGAATCTTGTAGCATCGCGTCTTTTCTGTAATGCGCGTTTTGGGATGGATTATTTTTAACCCAGTTAAAACATGAGGCATAGTAACATAAAGATCAATAAAACCCGATCATTTCAGCCGCCTTCACCTAAAAAAGGGGGGGGATTACTCAATTATTACTGTAATAAAACCAAGTTTATTTAAATTTTCTATAATCTAATTTTAAAGATGAAATTTTTTCAGTTATTTCAATACATTGGGACAAAAATTTCAACAAAAAGATTAAACATTTTATTTTATTATAGTTTGAAAATGGTAATTAGCTCTGCACTGTTTTTAAAAATGTGATAGAAATGCACATATAAGTTCTAATTTCCCATCTAAATCATGCAGTTGGCTTTGAATATATATTTGTTATTTAAACAAAATCTTGAATTAAAGTTATCATAATTTTTTGGTTCATAAGGAGGAATATTTTGTACAATTCAGAATACAGTATTAATTCTAGTGAATTTTAAAATAAAGATAAATAAAACCTTTCAACTTTGATTGTAACTAAAATAAATGTTCATCGTTTACAAACAAATATAACTGAATTTGACCAATAAGATACACCAGATGAGAAGAAATGACTAAATGAGAAATATGAGGTATGTGTGAGTGTTACAATAAAAAACTAAGACACTGGGAGCTACCTTTATCAAGCTGAAAACATCCATGGAAATACTTCTACAAATCTTCATTATTACAGCTTCGCTCAATCCTTCTTCCAGTGTCCGGCACGCTTTGGACACCTACATAAGAATAAAAGTCAGAATTTAAGACAATAGTAAAAAAGCCTAAAGAACCATTTTCAAATTAATCCTAAACACAGATATCTAAAAGAACTATGTATAAACAAATATCAATGCTCAAGTATATACAAAGCTTAGTTTATCGTTGCATAAATGCTTATTGTTGCAGTCAAATAAGAAACTTTGCTTTCTCAGGTTAAAGTTTTATACTTTCAGTATAGGGCTGCAATTTTTATCCACTTCTGTATTAAATTGCAAAATTTTTCTTTACCAACTTTTAACACCTATGCATTATTGTACATTAATTGAGTTCATGATAGCCAGCCGCACTTAGCCGTACGGCTTAATTAAGCAATAACTAGCAGCAAAATCGTACTTTAGCGAACTGAACGCGCTAGTGCTCTACTGCTGCATTGCGTACCCGGAGATATAGGCTCAAGCACTTTCTTCAGACACACGCAGAAAAGTCCGCTTTTAGTCAATTCGCCCTTGCCAAGACACGGTACCGCACATGGCCTGATGAATGGCGAGATGATGGATGCGACTAACTTGGTCAATTTAAGTTCTACATAAACAATACATAATATGTGACTCTGAGATAACATTTCTAAACCAATATACAAAAGTTTGAATTAGAATAACATAAAAATTGATAAGAAAATTAAGTACAAATAATTCAATTGAAGTGAATATTCAGCAAGTTGCACATAAATCAAAAGAATGACAGATCATTTACACAGTAAGAGGGTTTCAGAAATGATGTCGTAAAATATTGCCAAAAGTTAATTGTAGTTATTAAGACTTTATATTGACTTACTACAGTGTAATAAGCGTAGAACTTTGAAAACATTTTTAGAAAACTTTGGCGAAAACTGTAAGTATGTGTGTACACTACTCAAATTCAGCATTGAAGAATCCTATTGAAGATTGGAATAGAATAATGATTTAATGAGAAATGAAATAAGTACCATTATTCTAAATATTATGGTCTTATATCATCCATCTTAAAAATAGTCAATGTAGTTAATCAAACATAACTCTATGGTATTTCTTAAGCATGTTCAAAACAAATCTTAGAAAAGTGCAAGAATATTGTTCAATATCTCAGTACTTACGATATTCTTTAAATAAAATACGCACTCAAAGGTTATATGTCCACACCTTGACTAAAGCCCAAATACTTATACTATGGTTATTATACCGATTACTTCTAGAAATAATACATGACCAAATGTCAAATGTAAATCTTACTCAATACATACAATACTCTAACGTAAAAGTGATTTAACATAAATTGTTGTACAGCGAGTATCTGGAGTATCCAAGTCAATGAGAGTGCCAAATAGTAATAGAAACTTAATGGACCAATTGATTTGCCACTATTAATAAAATTATTGATGAAGTGAAAATTTTTACCAGATAATGCACATAGCGATCGTGAAGTAGTATTCAAGTTAAATAGATATGTAACATGGAGAGAACATATAAAACTAGCTACAAACCATAAGATAATTCATAGGCATTTGTATAATTATAATGCAAATATTATGAATATCATGTTAAAAATGCTTAAATATATGCTCTCTATACCTATTAGTAAAGTCAGACGGACCAAATAGCAGCAAATATCCCCGATAAGATCTGTTCAAATACAACATATAACTGCAGACCCAGAATTTTAAAATGATGAGAATGGATAGATTACGAATGCATAGATATAGCTACAATACATGAAATGTCATTTAAGCTGTACTCAAATAATACAATATTTCAGTTAAAAGGGCTTTAATATTGCTTTACACAGTACAAACGCCGAGAGTGCCAAAACAGCAAAACTTGGAGCTGGACTGTGATTGTGGTACTATAATCCAACATTATGTAGAAAATTTTCAAAATGCATAGGATGGGTAACGAAGATTTAAGACTAAATAGAAACAATAATATACTAAGTTCACCAGGTACAACAATACAAACAGTAAAATTTGTTCTAGCATAAACTTAACAAATAAGAGCTGACTACCACTAAGAAATCTTAGTCACAGATTAAGAAGGATAAGCAATCTGATCATACTGTCCAAATAATACATTATTTCAGTTAAAAGGTGCTTTAATACTGCCACATGAACCATATACGCCGAGAGTGCCAAAACATAAAACTCTTTGGAGTGGAGTATAATGTAATCCAATATTCTAGCAAGAATAAGATGTATAAATGTGATGAACCAACAGGTTTAGAATGCATAAACATAAAAACTAATAAATACCATGAAATAGTCACTAGGCAGTACTCAAATAATACAAAATTATTTCTAAAGGTACCTTTACATATTGCTTTTCACTGAGTATAAACGAGAGTGCCAAAAAGAAGCTTGATTGGACGGATGCATTGTAGAATCAATATTCTAGAAAGATTTTACAATGTTAGCATAACCAGATTAATAGAATGCATAAACATAGAAACTAATAACCTATAGAGAATCTAAAGGCAGTTTCAAAATACAAAATTATTTCAGTTAAAATGCTTCTTGTACTCTGAGTAGAGATAAGCGCCAGAAATTAGTAAAATAGATAGGACTTGGAGCGGACGCTTGGTCAATATTCTGCAGAAAGATTTTAAATTGTGTAACCAAGATTAATAGAATGCATAAACATAGAAACAATAACCATAGAAATGTCACTAAGGCAGTACTCAAACAAAATTATTTCAGTTAAAAATGCTTTAATATTGTTCTTCAATAGCAAACGCAAAGAGTGCCAAAATAGAACCAAACTTGGAGCTGACTGCATTGTAATCAATATTCTCTGCAGAAAAGATTTTAAATTGTGTAACCAAGATTAATAGAATGCCAAGATATAGATACAATAACATCAACGGAAATAGTCATAAGGCGTACTCAAATAATACAATATTATCGTAGTTAAAAAAAATGCTTTAATATTGTTAATAGTAACAAGTTATTGTGCATCAGGAAATAGCAAAACTTGAGCTGTAACATGGTGAATAATGTTACTATGACAACTAGGTAAAGATTTAAAATGTACGTCAAGATCTCAATAGAATGATAAAGATATAGAATCATATAGAAATGTTGCTTACAAGCTGCATCAATAACTAATATTATTTCAGAATAAAGTATTATCATTGCTTACTACACAGTGACAGTCGATAAACGGCAAATGAAGGAGCTAACGGATTGTGTTACTATACTGTAACATTGTTGTAAATATTTTAAATGTGTTCCAAAGATTATAGAATGTCAAAAGTGTAATCATTATAAAATGTCATTAAAGCTATCCAAATAATGAATATTATTGTCAGTAAGAACTTATGTGCTTTAAATTTTAAAGCTCCAAGATAAAATGGCAAACTTGGCGTAAACTGTAACTGTTACTATAATTGCAACATTTTGTATAATAATTTTTAAATGTGTAATCAAGATTAATAGAATGCATAAAAAGATACAATCATTATAAAATGTTATTAAAGCTATACTCAAATAATACAATATTATTCAGTAAGGAACTTTAATATTGCTTTACACAGTTTAAACGCCAAGAGCGCCAAAATGGCAAAACTTGGAGCTAAAACTGTGATTGTGTTCTATAATCACATTTGTTAATAATTTTTAATGTGTCTTAATCAAGATGTCGAATGCATAAAAAGGATATAACATTATAAAATGTATTAAACATAATCTAAATAATACGTATTATTTCAGTAAGGAACTTTAATATTGCTTTACACAGTTTAAACGCCAAAGGCAAAATAGCAAAATAACTTAATAAACTGTAGATGTGTTACTGATAATATGTATTTAGTATAAAAAATGAAATGAGTAACAAAGTTAATAAAATGCAGAAATATAGCTAAATAACCAAGAAGCCGAGTTGAAATTCACTAAAATATCTCACAAATTATAATATTTTGTTAAAAGTGTACACCAAACTATTTTTTACAAATCTGAAATAACACAGTTCACCAAAAAAACTAATAAATTTTTCTGCCAGAATTTTTGATTTCTCATGAATGCTTCTCCCCCTAAAGTTCTATGACGTACACGATCCAAAGTCGTTCGTTTTACAGCCTCTGCGTAGTGACTTGCTCAATGGATTTGAAGTGGTCAAGATCGGGAGGCTCTGTGTGGGTAGGATGCATCTAGCGATAAAATGTTAAACCCTCTGGTAATCAACAAATCTAGGCTACAAGTAGGTAAAACATTTAAAACTAACTCTCCAGTTCTTGATGAAGAAAAGGAGGATGATATTGATCTTTAGCAATTGGTCTCAACAACTGCTTTCCAGAGTGTAAGAACATTAGAAGACAAAAAGTTTCAAAATTCAGTTACTTTGCCATTGTTTATGTGCCCCCAGTGTCTGTTGCCACCTAAACACCGCTGATACCACTCGGGAAGCGTAGTAAAAAGCGATTTAAATGACCATAAAAACTTAAACGTTTAATCATTTAGATTCAACAGAAATGAATTGACTGAATTGAGGAAGGCTTGAAAAGGGTTACTTGATATGAATTGAACTAGCACATGTCGTTGCCTTCAAAGTGTTGCCACAAAACTACATCATGCTTTTGAAATTTTAGATGGTATCAAATGGTACGCATCCTCAGATCATCCTTCACAGCCTGTGTCTAGAATGCACATACCCACAGAGGAGATTGTCCCAGAGATGCATACTTTAGCATTAAGATACGCTTTCCCTAGATGCAAACTGTGTATCACTTTGAACTGAATATGTTTTAAGATCTTGATCTTCAGTTTGCTCTCAGTCTGTTAATGTACATATTTTGCTTCACCAACTTTAGTGGGAGGTGGAAAATGTGTAATGTAAACAAATCGAACTCGTTTCTATGCATTATCATTGCGTTCCTGGTTTTCTCTTCAATGCTTTTATCATGGTTTCTGTATGCTTATTCCCCCCCCCTTTTTTGTGCGAGTTTAAGTATAGAACGCCTTCACTTTGAGTTGATGTAGTTCATTTTACTTTATTTGGAAGCTTTCGACTCTTGCTTTATAACGGAGAAAGCATTTATCTGATGGAATATACTTCACATGTAACTCAATAGAATCTAATGATGACAGTGGATTAATTTTTCAAACGCTTGACAAAATACTCTAATGATTCTGATCAGAACATTTTGTGACGATAAACACCGTTCACGCGACATGAACCTTTGTGCAGACCGCAAAATACAATAGACGTATGCCCGTCCTGCCACAAAGTTCTACCAAATGTTGCTACGACACGACTTAAGATTATATTATCTACGTATCAAGTAACACTTCAGAAAACCACTCTAATTATCCTTATATCTTACTCTGTCATACATGACAGGGTATCTATTGTTACTTTTGCCAATCCTGATTAAAGTCAACGCCGTACATTTAAGCTACACAATATTGACCGTACAAACTAAGTAGCCAGCATCATAACAGTACACAAATAATTCATGGCAACATAGAATAGTAGTTTAAAATATACTGCCAATTGCTAAGAGAGTGCCAATGCGCCTTAGTAATTGTCACATTTAATGATAGAGTAAACCCACGTTAGACGTATGGCTATCGTGAATCCTGTAAAATGGCCCACTTATCTGGCAAACTAGCCGCTAAATGGACAGTACTTTACTCGAAACCAACAAATTATGAAATAGATTAAGAATAGGTCAAGCCTGTACTATAAGTTACATTTTTATCTCTGAACTACTAGTAGTAACCGCTACAAAATTCCATAAATATTTCTTGATTGGAATGAGTGATAGTTCTCAGGTGAAGACGGATGTTAATCAATTTTCAAAGATGACAATAACTTAGTTTTGTACTCATCTATTATAGTGGCGTCTGATGATTAATCGCCAAGCAAGAATTCATCAAAAGATAGGTCTTCATGAAGTGGTGAATGCGTGTAATCATTATGTTGATTCTGCCATCTAAAACAGACAGTACCCATACAGACAAGTTTTAATTAATAACAGACAACACTAGAAATTTATATTCCTGGTTTCTAGGTTACAAAGTTCACTTCATTTTATCTTCTTTCATCTGACTGTTGAAGCAGTAGTTGCTCAGCTTTAATGAAAAAGGCTAATGTAAACAAACATTTCTGAGGTCTTTCCTTGCCAAGATGGTTACTTATGTCTTCCAAACATGTTTTTCATCAAATCTATTTCACAGTAATGGAGATTATTTTCTTTTCAGCCTTAGAGATATAATTTATTTCGCCCCATCAAGATTATTCACATCACCATTCCTGGCCATGTAGCTATATGAAAATAACTGGAACCGTGCATAAGTAAGAACACAGCATAATTCTTCTTCCCGTGCCTTACAATTGACGTAAAAGAAAGAGGATAATTTCTAGGCAAAATATTTTTTAGTAGAAGATTTTTTAAAACAAAAATGATTCAAATAATTTAATGATTTTGCTTCTTGTCATGCATACACGAACAAAATATAAATGAATAATGTAACTTCCGATCAAATTCGGAAAAATAAACTGAAATTAAAATTTAAAGATGCAAGTCACTCGATGCCTGCAAAACCACATTGAGCGAATAAGTTAAGCAGAGTGAAGTATCTATATTTAAAATTACAACATTCAGATTAAAATATGCAATGATCAGCATTTTTAAAGTTTGAACACTCGAGAATCAAACCATAAAATATAGTTGACAGTATTGATAGCACAACATAAAACTTCGCATACTGAAATCAAATCATAAACATCACCAGAAACGAAAATCTTCAGTTTTAATGGCTGAAAGGTTAGTAATTCAATAAACAGCATAACTCAATTTTATGTAATTTCTTTCTCAGAAAACTGATTTTCGAAATGTCCCTGATTATCGTTATTTTACAACTCGCTTATAATTGTCACGTTGATTCTTTGTATTATTGATATTTCACTTCTCTTTGCTGTGAGGTAGCCTATTTTATCAATATAATCTGTTTTTATATATTGTCATATATATATTACCCAACAATATTTTAGAGTAATATATATTTACAATAAAACATATGATTTTTCCCTTCATTATTATATTTGAGTCTGAAACATTCTCCATTTTCAAAGTATTTTTAAAGTCTTATAAAATCGTAACTGTAATCTGTTGCTATTTTCTTTTATTATGTTGTCTAAAATTCTATCATATACGAAGTATTAAATCCCAATAAACGGCCATCCTTAATATGTCATGTCCAGGCGATACTAATCCATTTAATAAGAACCCAGCTTTTTATTTGCACCTCAATAGGTATATTTAAGCTAATGAATGGTGAAAATAAACAACGATAAATTATTAAAATAAAATATTATATCAGCTACTGTACAATTAAAATTGAAATGCAACGATAAGAAAGTGAAAGTGGTATAAGGTCGCCAAGTACCACTAAAACAATAAGCCCCTTTGGTAAAATCTGTTCAATGTTATGGTATGGCAACGCTCTTAAATGTCTGTAGAGAATGGTGTTCCATCCGGTTCGATGACTGCAATAATATTTTTAAATTAACTATAATGCCACCAATTCATAGCATGACTAAGTTACAAACTTATTTTGCTTTTGGTCGGAAATTGGAAAGGAAATACTCTATTTGTATTTAATAATAATAAATGCGAATGTAACTACTGCTATATAGCTGTGACAGTCACTACATTGAGTCTATATATAATATAATTGCGTACCGTGATGATTAACATTTGAAATTTAGCCTTTTTTCGTACATGGATTATGAAATAAGTTGCATGAATTTTTTCATGACCCTGATATCATTTGTAGTTAATTATATTTTATTTGCAATTTTTACTACCATCTTTAACATTTTAATCCAGTTTTATAATAATATATTTTATTAATAATTATTGCAAGTGTTCTAATGCTTAAATTTTATGAGATGCGTAACTACTACGTAACTGTAAAAACCCAAAAATAAGTTAATCAAAATATATATATGATTCATTAATTTACAGTGTTTAAAAGTCAACAACATCAGTAAGCGAGCTGCCAGTCTTCCATTTATTGCTCATTATTTAATAAGCGCTCGTTATTTTGAGTTAAGAGGCGAAGACTTATGGATGACCTTTGTTCTGCAGCACCTTTATTCGCTGCAAACATGACACAGAAAAATAAGTTCTGTTCTTTATAGATTTTATATTTTTAAATTTGTTGATTCGGTTGAGTCATTTAAGAGAGGATTCCATATATTGTCCAGTCAATTACTTAAATCATAATAAAAACAATGAAATCCATAGGATAATAAGCGAGAAATGTATGGGTGACAGCCGAGCAAGAATTAAAAAAAGAAAGAGAAATAGGAAAAGTGAATGAATTTTTTACCGTTCTCTTTCTTTCGTTTGTGGAGTTAATGAAATATTTTTCACCGTTCTCTGCGTTCGTTTGTGGCACGGCAAATATTTTGTGAAGTTCTCCGCGATCCGTTTGTAGCATAATACTAAACTCTTTACCGTGTTTGCGTATTTTTACCGTTCACGCGTACTTTTTGTTGTGACTTCATGGCACAATACTTATACTTCGTGTCCAAGTTTGTGTATTACTTAACCGTAATACAAGATTCGTATTGTTATTAGACGTGTTGTAACGCGTTGCTCAATGCGTCGTGAAATTACCACTTGCATAAAATGATCACATACGAAAAATGATGCAGAAGACAAATTTCAGAAGTCGTCGATTAGGCATTCATATAAGAAATTTTAAATTTCGTGAAGCAATAACAAAGTTTGATCAAAACGTGATAAAGCTTTAAACAAATGTTAGATTCAAAACAAAATTGGGTACTAAGACAAATTGCAGGTCAAACAAAAATAGGAAATTGAAACCAAAGCTGGAAATGCTTAAAACAAAGCGAAAAGGTCAAACGTGAAGCAATGGGTCATGTAGGGTCAATAAGTAAAGTAATATTCAAGGTTTCGCTAAATTAGAACCATTTTACATTTCCTTCCTTCTGCAGCTTTCATCGTTAAAAAAAGTTTAAATAACATTTTATTTATTACTATTTTAGTTAGTACAATTTTACAATAATAATAATAAATATTTTTTAAAAAAATATTCATATAAAATCACACTCTTCTCTTGCTGAAGATTAGACAGTCTTTCGAAGGCAAAGATAATGATACACACTTTTATTGAAACATTTAAAGGTTGGTTACAAAAGAAACGACACGAATCAATTGGGTTTGGTGCTATGGAACTCACCAAATATTGGAAGGAAGGTTTGGATACAACAAGACAAAATCTTCTACTTCAGGTTTCCTCTGAGTGGTCTTGATCGTCCCTTTTCTCCATAATAAACACACGTCCTCCCTGGATGGCTCTAACTTCACAACCTTCTTGGGAATGCTACACGGAGGTGTCTCTAGGGGTCTCTTTTGGTGGCAGGGAGGAAAGGAGTCGTCTCCACAGGTTTGAGGATAATGGGCTTAAGAGGAAATGATTCAGGAAAGTTTCCAGTTAAGTAGAATGGCTTCTCAGAAGATGTAGAATTCTTCTGCCAAAGGTAGGAACCCTCTCAGAGAATCCATCCTTTTTTGAGGAAGTACCCAAGAAAATCATCTCTAGCCTCCTCTCAGCAGTTGCCATCCGGGGGGGGGGCATAAATCATGTCCGAGTATTGGGCCTCCAACCATCGATGGTGTTGCACCTTGTCCACAAACTCCTGGATCCCTTTTTGAACCAGGATGGCACGGGGCATCAACGAGCCATCGTGTTCGTGGCATGCCAATTCGTTCAAGATGGAGATTTCATAAAACTCTCCACACAAAGGTCATTCACTTGTGGCAAGCCAAGAATCTGTGTTTTAATGTATGTTAGGCTTGAACCCAACAAGACATTTTCAGCAGAAAAAATGTTGTACACCACATCTTGAGAGACAATTGAATCCTTTTGTCGATGATGGGGTAGTCCTTGTGGAAATGCAACACATCTGTGCCCTGAACCGCTACATGTTGAAAGCGTTTGGTAAATGAATACACGCTAGTCTTGTTCAAAAGAGCAGCAACAACCTAGAATCTAAAGGAAATTTTAACATCTCTTCCAACAAGAGTGGACTTTCGAAGATGCAAAAGAAAATGGAACCACATGATGTCTCCAAGTCAAGAAACACGAAGCGTGTGTAAAGTGGAAAGGTAAGATCTGGCTCTTTTAAACTCGTAAGCTGAATCCAAAACATTTTTCCAGCTCAGAAAAGTTTTTCTCAACCAGTAAGGAAAAAAAAAACTTTTTTAAGCTGGCTGAAAAAATTGTTTTCAGCGATAAACAGTTTGGAGTGAGCTCAAAAATTTTTTCTTCTCCCCTACCTCATGTTTCATTTTCAGTTGGTACACAATTCCGACCTTGAGTTATTTATTCAACTAATACATGCATATATGGTGTTGTGTCATGATCAAACTCCACGAGAGGTAAGTTTCTCTGTTGGAGAATGGCAACAGAGGAAAGAGAGGGAAAACCTGTAACGGTTGTGTTTTGGAAAAGATGATGGCGAAAAAGAGTGTTTAATGTTTGTACTGTGCTGTGCTGTTTTGATTTAAATACATGTTTTGATTTTTCCTACAATGTTGTCATCTATAAACAAAACTGCCTACATTCATTTTCACAGTAAAACCTAATAGGAACTACATTTCTGGCGCCCCCGGGTGGGCTGGTTTTGTTTTGGAGTTTGATAACGGTAAGAAAATTGAATTTCCATTTTGAAGTTATTGATATAATTTGACATTGAACATTGACATTTATTATTGAATGTATGAACTAAGATAGTAAATATGGAAATTATTAAACGAAATAAAACAGCACAGCGTACTTCATTTACGAAATCATACACTAAGTTAGAGAGTGTGTTGATTAATGAAAATCCTGACGCAGAAGAAATTGAAACGTGTTTACATTTGTTTAAGCAAAAAACGGACTCATTAGAGTTGACACATAATAATTATTTAGATGCTTTAACAGATGAAACAGAATTCGAAACGGAATTTAATGTTGTCGAAGAATATAGAGAAAAGGCTTTAAGAATGGAACTAAAGTCTAAACGAGTATTAGAGAATATCAGAAGCAAACAAAACAATAAAGAAAGTAGCAATTCTAACAATAATTCTCATTTGACTGTGTGCGAAAATCCGTATAAAACGATTTCCCCGCGACTTCCTGAAGTTGAACTGTATAAATTTGGCGGTGAATTACGAGATTGGTTAACCTTCTGGAATCAGTTTAAAAACATACACGAAAATAAAAATTTAACTGATTGTGATAAATTTCATTACTTAATTCAGTCGACTAAAATTAAGTCAGAAGCTAGAGAGCTTGTTGAATCTTTTCCTATTACGAATGAAAACTACCCTTTGGCGATTGAAAGCTTAACTGAAAGATATGGACGAAAAGAACTATTAATTGATTTTTATGTACGAGAATTGTTAAAACTTGTTTTAAATAACGCTACTAAAAAGAAACAAGATTCTTTAAGCAGTTTGTATAATAAACTTTCTACTCAACTTCGAGCTCTAAGTAGTTTAGGTGTAACTACAGACCAGTGTGGCGTAATATTATATCCTTTAGTCGAAAGTTCATTACCGACCCATATATTGCGATCCTTTGAAAGACAAAGAAAAAATATTGACTCCGAACAGAGTATATCAACACTGGATGCTATAGTTTCGTTTCTGAAGAGCGAAGTGCAATCAGAAGAAAAAATAAAATTAAGTAGATCTGAAATACTTCCCTATGAACGCGAATGCAAGCACTTGGCAGAGAGCCAAAGTACGCTCCCCTCTGCTGCTGAATTATTCATTCAAGAATCAAGGGATACATGCGCGTTTTGTTTCAAGGTTCATGCAAATCGCTTTTGTAAAAGAGCTTTTTTCATCCCACTAGAGGAAAAGATCGCAATAATAAAAAAGAAAGGATTGTGCCGTGTCTGCTTGGCTAAGGGTCATCTTGCTTCTAGATGTCGATCTCAAATAACATGTCAATTGTGTTCTAAAAGACATTTAAAGTTCATGTGCCCAAACATTGCATGTAATAAATCTGATTCACCCAAACAAGAAGTAAATGATAAAAATATTAATGAAAAAACAGTTGATTCTTTACATTCTCGGGCAACGAATGAAGTTATATTACAAACTCTTGTTGTAAATGTACATGGCATCAAGAAAGAGCGTAAAGCTAGAGCTATTATCGACACGGGATCGCAAAAATCATATATATTGAAATCTACTGCTGAAGATTTGGGTTTTAATTTGCAGAGGGAAGAGGAATTTCGCCATTCCTTATTTGGCGGAACGAAAACAAGGATGTATAAACACAAGTGTTATAAAATTTACTTGAGTAGTCTTGATGGTAACTATATTTGTAAATTAGATGCTTTAGATCATGATGTCATTTGTAATGATATTTCTAGTGTAAAAAATGGTTCTTGGATACATGAATTGAAAACTAAAAATATATTATTAACCGATATTCAAGAAAACACAGGGCCCATTGAGATACTTTTGGGTGCAGACGTTGCCGGTAAGTTAATTACTGGTCGACGAGAAGAGTTAGAGACAGGCTTAGTAGCATTAGAAACCAAATTAGGTTGGACTTTGTTGGGTAAAGTACCCCGATATACCGACGGAAAAGATGCAAGTATGAATATCGTAACCATGTTATCTCAAGCAGATATTCCTGTTTCTTCACTGTGGGATCTGGAACTACTTGGTATACGAGATCCTATTGAGCAAAATTCAAGAGAGGAAACTGAAAGGTCTGTCATGTTTCACTTTCAAGAAACAATTCGGCAAAAGAGAGATGGGAGATACGAGATCCATATGCCTTGGAAAGTGGATCGTGCGTTTCTAACAGACAATTATGAGTTGTGCTTGAAAAGACTTGAATCTACTACTAGGAAGTTGGAAAAAACTGGTTTTAGAGAAAAGTATCATGAAGTCTTTAGAGAATGGTTAGAAGAAGGAGTTATTGAGGAAGTTCCTGGAACTGAGTTACTTGTTGGTACTCATTACCTTCCACACCGACCCGTCATCAAAGAAACATCCACAACCAAGATAAGACCGGTGTTTGATGCCTCTGCTAAGATCCACAACCATCCATCATTAAACGACTGTTTGGAGACTGGAAATAATTTAATTGAAACAATTCCTTCTATTTTGGTGAGATTTAGACTGAAACCAATTGGTGTAATTTCAGATATCAGAAAGGCTTTTTTACAAATATCCTTACATGAGAAAGATCGAGACTTCGTACGATTTCTTTGGTATGACAATGAGGGCAATATGCGAACTTTCCGGCATGCTCGAGTTGTTTTTGGCATCACCAGCAGTCCTTTTCTGTTAATGGCAGTTATTAATCATCATTTATCAAAAGAATCAATTAAAGAACGTTACTCTGAAGAATTTCTTAAAAAATTGATAGATAGTTTTTATGTCGATAATTGCGTAACTAGTGTACAAAATAATGCCGAACTAGAAACATTCATTGAATCTGCCACTAATGTAATGAAAGAAGGAATGTGTGATCTCAGAGGCTGGGAAAGTTCTGCCGTTCCTGTATCTTCACAAAATGCAACATCACAAGTATTAGGATTGATTTGGGACAGAAATTCAGATACCTTAGAAATAGGCTCAGAATCTTTGAAATTTGATGAAAAAGAAAAGATAACTAAAAGGAAAATACTTTCTTTGGTTAGTCGAATATTTGATCCCATAGGTTTCTTGGCACCTGTTATGATTCAGCCTAAGGTTTTGCTGCAATCCACTTGGAAAACCAAAGAATCATGGGATGATGAAGTGAACGATGAAATAAAAAAGAAATTTTTAAAATGGGGGAAGCAACTGAAATACTTCAAAAATATAAAAATTCCAAGATGGTTAGGTGTGATGGAGGAATCCAACTTAAGTATCCATACTTTTGTCGATGCCAGTAAGACAGCTTATGCGGCATGCATTTTCTTAAGAAGTGAATCCTGTAGGGGCTCAGTGACTGTCCAATTACTTCAAGCCAGATCACGAATAGCTCCAATGAAGACCATTACAATTCCACGTCTCGAATTAATGGCCGCTGTCATTGGTGCTAGGCTTTTTAGTTCTATGAAGCAATCCCTGAAACTTCCCTACATGAAGACTTACTCCACGAGATGATCAAACTCCACGAGAGGTAAGTTTCTCTGTTGGAGAGTGGCAACAGAGGAAAGAGAGGGAAAACCTGTAACGGTTGTGTTTTGGAAAAGATGATGGCGAAAAAGAGTGTTTAATGTTTGTACTGTGCTGTGCTGTTTTGATTTAAATACATGTTTTGATTTTTCCTACAATGTTGTCATCTATAAACAAAACTGCCTACATTCATTTTCACAGTAAAACCTAATAGGAACTACATATGGCTTATTCTCTGGTACATTCTTAATTTAAAATGTATATTGTTTTTATTCAAATACACGTGTTTGGGGACCATATTTTAGTAATTTGTTTCAAAAAATCATTTGAAATATTTTTGTTCAAACACACCATGTTTGGGACCATACTCTGGTAATTTGTATGATAAAACCATAATAATTCAATATTTTATTTGAAACAAACCAGTTTTTGTT
The DNA here is from genome assembly GCA_019974015.1 of Nephila pilipes. NCBI lineage: Eukaryota > Metazoa > Arthropoda > Arachnida > Araneae > Nephilidae > Nephila > Nephila pilipes. The sequence continues at coordinate 16,236 of BMAW01104821.1, forward strand.
TGTTTGATCAAATTTATTTCTAACACATCAGATTATTGTTTGTTTGATCAAATTTTGTTTGAAACACATCAGATGTTTGTTTATTTGACCAAATTTTATTTAAAAAGCCCCAGTTTTTGTTTGTTTGACCAGTTTTAATTAAAACACTTTATTGGATCATGTTCCGGTAATTTGTTTCATGAAACCTTGAATATACTTTTATGTTATTGACCCTACATGACCCATTGCTTTCACGTTTGACCTTTTTCGTTTGTTTTAAGCACACCAGTTTTGTTTTAAGTACCTATTTTTTTTGTTTGACCCATATTTGTTTCAAGTACCAATTTTTTGTTTTGACCAACATTTGTTTAAAACACATCAGTTTTTGGAATCAAACTTTGGTAATATGCTTCACGAAATTTTAAAATTTCTTATATGAATGCCAATCGACGACTTCGAACTGTTTCATTCATCATTTTTTTCGTATGACCATTTTATGC
>BMAW01104823.1:0-15715 GCA_019974015.1 Nephila pilipes
TTTTTCATTAAATAATGTTTACTTTCGAATTGATTAACTTCGTCTGAAAATTAATTTCTTCTAAGCTTTATCTGTTTCAGACTTTTTCCATTAAAATAGAGTTTTTTAACGGAACAAAATTTACATGTTCGAAAGCTTCGTATGTAAAAGTCGAAAAAAGTAACTCTCAACAGTAAAGTTAATTTTTTTTCTGGGGATTATTAAGCAGTTTTAATGATACATCGATTTATTTTTTAGTTAATAATGAAGGAATTTTAGAAGTAAAAATAAGTGCTCTAAAATGAGGTGAGCAATCAAACACTAATACCGATCGTTAATTATTTAGAATGTAACACGTTTTGTATCAAAATAAAGTATTTGCTTTAAAAACCCATAAAAATACTTTTAATAAGAGATAACCATCTATCTTTCTGTCTCTTTTTGTATGCAACGATTTCGCGGAAGATGTTATTTCATCGAACCGCGGGCTCGAAGCCTGACGCCACAAAATACCCACCATGTAGTGGTTGGTATAGTGTGGAGGCTTAGAAAGGGATGTGTCCACTCACGTGCGTTTGAAAGAGGTTCAAAATTATGAGGTCCGTTACCAATAACCTTCGTGTTGTTTCTCAGTGCGACGTTAATAAACAACCACTTACAGCATTAAAATTGATGTAGGCGATTCTCTGTTGACCTATGGCACGAAACATCGCTTTGACCCCTGGAGAGTTATTTAGGCAATTCCAGTCACAAGGAACTCAATCCGAGTTTTCGGCAAATTTCAGACGTTCCATGCAACCACTTCGTCATGCACCAGCAGCAAACTAACAAGATATTTGTTCACCCGGAGTAAGCAAAATCTTCACACGTTCTCGTGGACAGCGTAAGAAGTCCATTGCAACTACAATATTCTTTCAAGTTCTCAAATGAACTGAAACGTTTTTGAGCTTGATATTAATGGCAAAAATACAACCGTCGGTACAGACAGGATGAAACAAAAATTTTATTTTGCCGAGAGCCACAAGACGTTCCACCAGTAGTATTTCCTCATGCTTTCAACAACGGTTTCACTCGTTCTTTTGGTACTTCCGAACCAGTTGTGCAATTTTAACTTGCAAAATTTTTTTTAAACTCCTGGGAGTTTAAGTGGCGGTCCTCCTTCAACTGCTTTCCACTCTCTCACTAAGCCATGAGACGACCAAGAGCCACTTAAACCTTCTCAGCTTGTCATAAGGTGGCACATCAAAGCCACTAATCTCTGCATACAAATTACAGGTATTCTGTGTGTTTAACTGTTGTATTGATGTTTATTCCCATACAACTATCAGATACGCACAGCAGAGGAGGAAATAGAGTTCTTCCCTTTGGCGATCAGATTGCTGTCCTCCGCATTCAAGCCAAAGTATTATGCTCTTCTCTTGGACCTTTCATATTTCCCTTCTCTCCGTCGATGGACCAGACCAGCTGGTTTCGTCCTGTACCAGTAGACATCTCGCAATATTGTAGGCAGAGTGTTTTGGACTAGTTGGTGATTATATGGAATATTTTGAGCTCATGTAACTGTACAATAACCAAAATCAGAAGAAATTCTTCACACGGTCAGATTACATTTATAATATTTTTGTTAATTCTTATATAATTAAGAACTATTCGACCATACGCGCTGAACAATTTTGGAGCAGTAAAATCTTAGGATATTCGTATTTGAATTAAAAAAAATTCTTTATAGAACACCGGTTCTTGCAGTGTGGGAAGCACATTCTTAGCATTCCAAAGCGTACATAAAAAGGTTCAGCAAAAAAAAAGTATCAATATCCTCATATAAAAATTATTATAATCAATGATAAATCTCATTCCGAGGTTGACAAAATCGGACTTTTCTGGATCAGGACAATGACGAAAAATAAGTTTGAAACATGCAAACAGAAATCTTTTATAGCTGCCCTGAAGAACTTTAACTATTTTTGATGCTTATTCTAAAGAAGAAATTTAAATAGGAATAAAGAAAAAAAGAATAAATTTATATTCTGATGCTGCTTATTAATTTGCATAGACGTAGCTTAAAATTCAGTGCTTTATATGCCATTACCTAATAGTTCTTTTTTTTTTCATGTCATCTGTCTGATGTAAGAAGAATCAAATTTCATATTCAAAAGCTATTTACTTCATTTTTTTTCTTTTGTGATAAAACCACATCACCTTCAATATACTTTCTACTTCACTTAAAACATTTATTCAATTACTGATTTCATTGTCGGATATATTTGAGTTACTCATCCGCTGTGATAGCTGAGAGTTCTTCTCCAGCTCTTTTTTAATCTTAACTGTCTCTACATCGTCAAATCTGTGCCCTGTCATTCCCCTTCACAGGCTTGGAAACAAGAAGAAATCGCTCAGGATCAGGTCGAGTGAATAAGGTTCATAGAGCAGATACATAGACCACCAAATTTAGGAAAAATATTCGCACAGTATTTATGGCGTAAATTTGATGGTCTGAGATAGTTGAATTACCTGATCAGTCAGAACACATGGCGCTAATTTGCCAGCAATCCTTCTCATCCCACATCCTCAGCTAAGCATTGTTGAACAGAGTGTTAAGATTATCCAGTAAATTCCGTTATGTGTTCAACGTTCCTTCGTCTATCTACAACCTCAAGTTTAAAAATATTTCACATATTTCAGTCAATCGACATATCACCGTTTTTGAAAAGAGAAAACTACCTTACTACTATCAGCCTTTCTCAATGTTTATTCTTTGTAAGCAATTTTCAACAGTTTCTGACATAGCCGACGGTGACGATGCTGCTGACTACGGCATATGGCTGCAAGGCAAGCACTTGAGATGGCAATGGAATGAATGCCACGATTTTCTTGTTGATACTTTGGACTTTAATGAGCAAAAGAACTTTACAAAAGGATCGACCATCTGTAAAATGACCTCACTATGATACCTTTGGTCATCAAATTAACTTTGATCAAGACTAATAGTGAATCGGGCTTCGTACGAAATCGCCAACGAGGAGCGTTATAGTCTGTAATGAGTGGCAACAAATCGTCTACCGAAGCGCTGCCTCCCCGAACGGGTGCGGTTACCGTCCTCACCAAGACAAATGCGAGAGGACTAAAGAAGACCCGCTGTCATTCCACATGGCTCCATGCTGCTCTCTTGTGGCACCATTGCAGTTCTTATAACGTTACTCTGGTGCCAGTGGCAATCTATGTATTTGAGTCCGTGCAAGAAATTCAGAAGTATGCAGGCGTCTGTATTGGCTCATACAAGAAGAAGCTGGGAGGGCATCACTGCTCGCATAATGTTTGGAGCTATAGTGGATGGTATGCTTCGCTCTTCACAAACAATTCTTTGGTCTTCCCTAATTGTATAACTCTCCTTGAGCCAACTTATTGAGAGAACAGCTGCATTGCATCAAATTCCATCTACAGCTTGAAACCGTAACATCTGCTTGACCGGGATGATGCACATTCAATGACCACCTCCGTACAGTTCTACGATGCGGTCAGCGGAAAAGAATCTAACTGTTTAAATGGCTGTTGGTTTCCTCTCAAAGGCCTTCGAAACTCTAAAGCAATATGTTGAACTCAAACACACGGGTTAGAAACACAATTAAGCTATTTGGGAGATCCTTTAAACCCTTTCAGGGGCACCATTTGCACAGTGCCAACGCATTTTCCCATTTTCTTAACACCCAGAAAAAATTTGAAAAGCGAAAGAGATTAAAGATTCCAATATAATTTTCTTTCTTTCAACTGATAACAGGTGGCTGCAGTAGCCTTGTGGTCATGGCTTCGGATTCGTGGCCGGCAGTTTTCGTTCAGTCGCTGGTTCACTCCTTGGCTACTAAATACCCACCGTGTTGTCGGGGCTGATGCACGTTAAATCTATCGGGGCCCAAAGTCCTCCTGTTGGCGTGGTGCGGAAGTTATGAGAGGGGTACCAGTTCAGCGGTCGTCCTCGTCACTTGACCGAGGTTCAAAATTGCGAGATTCGTCGCCAATAGCCCTCGTGTTGCTTCTAGTGTGACGTTAATAAAACTAAACTAAACTAAACTAATCAACTGATAACAGGTTACAGAACGAAGCTTTTATCTGCTCTCCGACATGGGATGAAATGGACACCTATAGAAGCTGTATCAAAGCTGGTTTATTTTCACTTATTTTAAGGGTTGAAAACCTAAAATGTTTGATTTTTTTTACGATACATTTTATTAATAGACCAATTATTACTGATATTGCCTTAGTTTCAAAAAATGCGTTTTTTCTTTGTATTTCTGCGATATTTAACAGCGTTTGCATCGTGCAAACTGTGTCTATTCGTGTTTTCAAAGATGCCTCCTCCCCGCGGAAACGCAGTTTCTTGAAAACATAGCTGTGTTTACGTTACGTGTGAAAATTATGTAACAAGTTACAGATTTCTCTTTTTAAAAATGCGTTTTTTTTAATATGTGTACATATAATTTTTGTGATATTTCTTATATAATTCTCATATTGTTTGCATTTTCTGATGCTTTTTGTATCTTTATTTACTTAAAAAAAGTCTAATTTTCTTTACATTCTCTCACTTAAAAATTCAAAATACATAATTACTTCTTTCACTGAAAACCATTTGATTGAATAATTGTTATTACCATTACAAACTTCTGATTTCAGTTATTTTAATGTTTTTAAAATTTTCGTACATTTCTAAAAATTTTTAGATTTGAAATATTTATTTATAATTAAAAAAAATGTTCAGTTTGATTAGAGTAAACACTCCCCTCCCCGCCACTTCAAACCGGGGATCGCTAATTTTTTGATCGTATTTTTTTATATGTATGATCAATATACCTCCCTTGCCTGCATATCTTCTTAAAATTATGTAATAATAGCATTGTGCCCCTCAAAGAGTTAAAAGTTCTTAGTAATGAGGTAAGTCACCCACCCACACACACAAACAAGTGTTTTTGCTTAGAACATTAGCAATAATACAGCGGACACTTTAATCACATACATATCTAAAAATAGAGAGAAGAGACAATTCTTTACTTTTCAATTACGTATACTTTACATACGTAATTGAAAAAACTGAGTTATTTTTCAGAGTGCAATTATTTTTGACAATGAACGTACATATTATTCAGAAGAAAGTGTATGTGTGTTTGTTACAATAACTTATAATTTTAGGTTGTCTTGATATGTGTCAGGTTTTCTTTATTCCATTTAAAATACAATAAAAGAATTTAATAACTCTTGAGGATTTAATTTTTTTTTGTGATGCAATTAAAATAGAATATTGAGTTTCAATGAAAACATCCATTTTGTGCACTAAGAAAAGCTTATTTATAAGAAAAATAAATTAGGAATAGTTTTTAACCACGTACGCGCGTGAATATGCATGTATTTTTTTTTTATGCAAATATATATGCAAAATATATATGTTTTTGAATGAGATGATATATAAATACTATTTTTATTTGTCCGATATGTATTGTGAATTTCTTCATTTAATTTGAGCATTCCTTCTTCAAAAAATGTTTTATTAAACTTAGCTTATTTAGTCATAACTTAAATGCCGTTAAGATTGCTTAAATTTATTTGCTTCATTTTTTATTTCAGTATGAAACTGACTTATTCTGCTTCACGGAAAACTAAATATTCTACTTGTCAAAAAGTTGAACACAATAATATTTAAATTTTCATTGTTTTCAAGCTTATTCAAAATTAAAATTTTTTGAATGAGCTTGAAAAACCAATAGAAACAAATGAGGAACACATTGCTTACTAAACAGAAGTAAGAATTTAAATAAACACTGCTTAGTTGCATCATTTCCTACATATCTAATAAAATATGAGGAATAATTCTGAAAAAAATTAGCAAAAGACTATAAATTTAAAAAAAGGAATGAAATATTTTAAGCTTACTCTAACATCATTAAAAAAAATTTCTCCAAGCCTTCATAGCGACATTAAGTGATCCTGTCCTTGTATTTATTTTTTAAAGTAGCCTAGTAGCATCCAAAAGGAGAATATTTTTTTCCCTCCTATAAAAGAAACATATTCCATCATGTGGGGAATTCTATAAAAAAAAAAAAAAAGAAGTAGATTTCAAACGCGACTCGTTGCCAGAATCAATCTTTCAAAGAAAAAAAATCGTTCCTTCTTTTTGGTCAATCAAAAGCAGGTGAACGGTTGCAGCTGCTGCGAGTGGTGAGTTGAGTTTTATCTCTAAATAAAGAGTAAAGTAATAGATCAAAAAAGTTTTCGACGTTTTTATTTTTGAAGTTTTTTATCGTTTTCTACGTGATTCAAGACTTAGAAAATGAAAGATGATGTAACTATAAACAATTTTTCTGAACTTTGTAGAATCCTTGACGTTCTTAAACTGAAAACTTTCAGTGGATTTTTTCTTTCTAGGGTAAAACTCTAGAGTACAATACTTTTAGAAATATTTGTTGTGGGTGAATAATTTACTCCACAATTTACATAATTTCAACCCGCATGTTTTAGGCAACTTTGCGGAAAATTATTTTCCAGCATTTTCATTCAAATAAACTTGTTTACATGAGTTTTATTATTTTAACATTTTTACTTATAAATGCATGCAAAAAAAAAAAAAAAACTCAGTGCACTCTGTTGAAGAATAATTTAATTCTTCAGTTCATATAAAAATCAAGTCAATCAAAAGCGACACAATCTGATCGTTTACCTCATTAAAAAATTTTTTTACCATTTGTTACCAAAACTGTGCTCAGTATTCACGAATCAAAAAATGCAAATCTCTAAGATGAAATGTATTTGAAAAATATATTTGATCAAAAAAATACGTGCTCCTTTTACTTTTAAAGAAAACTACATTTTAGGATTATGCATCTTTGCATAAGCTTACAAAAAGTGCAAAATAAGTAAACATCACTCTGATCCAGTTCTAAAAATGCTTAAATTCTTAAAAAGTTACATCAATCAAAATTTAGTGAATACATTTGAAACTGTTTGCCTGAATAATAGATCACACGGTGAACATGTCCAATGTGATATATGAACAGAAATGAAAAATTATTGCATAACTTTAAAAAAATACCATTGTATAGTGGTTTATATAATATACAGCTTTAGTTTACATAAAATATAATTTATCTGCAATAAGAAATCAAATAATTTTTTTTTCTTTAAAGTTTAATTTAATGAATCAAGTATGATTACAGTGAATCATATTCACAATTATTTTATTATAAATTAGAAGATGGATTTGCATTAATATTACTGATGACTAAAGGATTATTTCTAAGTATAATGCATCCTATGTCATTGGAAACCGCTGTTAAATAAGGAAAGGAAAATATGAGAAAATATTCACAAAATGGACATTTGAATATAACATTGGCCAATTCACGTCATTCCAAACGATATTTTTGGTTCCATTAGCAAACTCAAAAGTTATTGGTATTTGACACTATTAAGATGCATAAAGCTATTTTCAATAATCATGAGATTAGTGACACTAAAAGAAAGACAATATGGCGCATTTATTTATTTATTAATAAATAAATCTGCATTTTTCTTCTTCATCTGTTAACCATTCGTCTGTCGAATTTAATGTTCGCTCAATAGAATCAATTTTCTACGTCATTACGAATCACTGAATGTGGAATCTATGAGGGAAAAAAGTTTTAAAATTATCAATCCTTAAGCTGTCTCTAAGAGTTCCTCATCCCAGGATTACGTTGACTCTTCTTCTTAAGATGCCATATCCTCAAAGCACTTAAGAATCGTAGCAAAAGAAAGAATATATTTTAATTCTTTAATTTTGTTTTCATCACCCCTCTCGAACATGGGATTCTGACTGAAGATTCATAACTGTTCGAAAGGCTTCACTGATTGTTTTTGACTGCTGAAAGATCCGTCTTTCGTGAAAGGCTGAATTTTTCCCATTAAAATTGAGCCTTTGTAAAAGTCAATACTGTTCTGCCCAACTATTAGCTAGAGAAACATTAAATGCCTTTTAATTCGTTATTTACCTTTCTTACACTCTCTCTCTCTCTCTCTCTCTCTCTCTCACACACACACACACACACACACAATATATATATATATATATATATACTTAAAAATACATATTTAAGAAACATAGCGTGAGAAATATATCTTAATTATTTTATTTTGTTTCAAAAGTCAATGTTTACGAGAGTTAGTTGCAATTTGAGAATGGATAATTGCTTTGAAAGTCTTCAGATATTGTTTTGGAGTGCTGCCTGGGTGGCCCTGGACTCGAGACCGGCATCTTTCTTCAAGTCGTGGGCTCGAACCTTGTTCTTCCTATGGCATGGCATGGCGTGGAAGTTTGGAGAGGGAGATGGCAGGTCAGGTGTCATCCTCTTCACTGGCCCACTTTGTGCTTCTTAGTGAGACGTAAATAAATAATCACTACTGCTGCCAGTTCCAGCATCGGGCTGTTTATTCTGATTTTTTACGAACATTAATGCTCGATGATTCTCACTGGAAGTTAGTGAGGCATTAAGAGTAGTTTAAATAGTTACTAATTTCTTTTTCTGAGATGCACCAAACTTATAAATATATAAAAATTGCTGCGAATTTCCAGAAAGAGATTCCATATATTGAGAAATTAAGATTTAAGTATCTCTAGTTCAGATTGTTTTCTGTGAAACTCTTAGGAAGATACGCGTCATAAAATGCTGGGCACTAACTTTTTTTTTTTCTATACCAGTAAAAAAGGTGATATACGTGTTTATTTTTAGAAGTGGACCGAAATTTAATAATAACATTTAGTGTACTAAATTTCAAGTATGCGAATATATTGAAGACGCATAGTTAAAGAAATGATGGTACCATTTTGTATAATTAAAATTCTTTATCAGAAATTTCATAAATACTTTATTCTTTTTAAAATTTAAATCTTTTTTCTAAATTTCTACTCATATTTAAACCTAAAATAAAGAGTTTGACTTCTAGATTTGTTTGGAATTATACCTCATAAAAACTTCCGGATTTTTTAAAGCAAAATACACCAAATACCCTTTTGCTCGTCAACTTTTTGCATAATTTATAAAATCATCGCAGCCCATCTCATAGGATTATTTTAACTATGCAAAAAATTTATATTTTGAAATATTTTTTATTAAATTACAATTTGAATCTTAAAAAGCTCTTTGAATGCAGAAACAACTGCAAGAAAACCGAATACATTCCAAGTGAATAGAATTTAGTCTTTCTGTGGGGGAGAGGGCTCTCTGTCTATTTGGAATGTCACATATATGAAATATGCTTGAATGCTAAGTAACGATACTCTGCATACATTTGAATGCACTGACAATCTAAATTCTTTTAAAGTTTATTTATGTACCTTATAGTAATTCTTCTCATAATATTTGTTCCCTTCATTAAAATATGATGAGAGAGTCCTTCAATAAATGCTTAAAAAATCCAAAAAACTAGCACTCGTAGCATCAAAAATGATACGTTTTCAGTACGCATCATGTCCCACTAGACAGCTGCTCAAGTCTCAGTTACTCGTATTTAGGATCATGGTACCTTTCGCACTTCAGAAATTCAGGCCGATGAGACGCCGCTTTTGGCGCAGATGTACCGGAAGCAACGCAACGTTACTCGGTTTCTGATGCGGAATGCAAGTCACCACGATGGGGACAATCCGACTTTACAAGAAGCAAGCTTTGATATGGCAGCAAATGACCACCATTTAAAAACTAATTTATGTTAAGTAAACTCATGTTAAAACTAACGATCCTTCCTTCCTTATAAATATTTCAATTTCAACAGAATTAAATGTTTGATGAAAAATGCAGTTAAATATTTTTAATGAGAAGCACAATGATGTTATTCCTGCAGCACGACGAGATTAAACAATCAGGAGTCGATATTCGGTACACTTTGGAATCTAGAGCCTAAACACAGTAAGAAAAGTACTTTCGGCTGGAGTGAGAAGTGTAACGCTTTTGCTCCAAAAGAAACAAATAACATTATCGTACCAAATAGCAAGCGTTGCGAATTTTTATTTTTAAAATAAAACAAGATATTTTAGTTTGTTGTAGGATGCGTGGAGCACGCGCGGTTTCTGTCACGTGATTTCTCAAAGATACTGTAGTATTCTACGTCATTTCATATTCAAACAGATATAACGAAAATAAGATGACAGTAAAAAAGAAAAACAATCTTTAAGTTTGTTTTTCTCATATTTACACGTTGGAAAAGAAGAGGTTTCTTGTCCCGAAATTCTGTTACCAAGATATCCACTGTATTAACTATTACAGTTTGAGAAAACTTGAATTTATATATCTCTAGGTACAACCGTTTTAATATGCTTTAATAGTCGGGAATTAAATCATTTGTTCATTATCAGGCGAACCCAAATTTTCAATCGTTTTTCTCGATATTATCTTAGCACGAAAGACTGATGAAACGTTTTTTTTATTAAGATCTTTCACTTTCACAAACAAATTTCTCATTTTTGTTTTTTTAAATATATAATTAAAATTATTTCTGCTGTAATTATTGGATTTAAAAAAGGAAAGGAATCTTCAGTTATATGGGACGTTCTTTGATTTCGTTATAAAACTAAGCCACTTTAAGCCACCATGGTAAATTTACAGATTTATATAATTTACTAACTTGGGAATGCAGTTTTCTATTTGCCGCAGTCATGACCTTTCTGTTAATGAACGTTTAGGTAAAGTCACGAGTTCGAGTCCTACTTATACTTTAAGTCTATTTACATGAAATAATGATTAAAGCAGCTTGTGAAATAAGAAACTTTAATTAAAACTCTCATATGGTCTTGTGAGGAAGTTGGGATTATGATGTATCATCGTAGTATCCCTTACAGTATGATGTTTATTCGTTTTGAATATCTATACAAACAGCATTTATATATGTTACCCATGATTTACTGTAATCTAAATTTATTCGACCATTTTAAAAGGATTCAGTTTAAAAACTATCCATTATCTTAAAGCCAATCGTGACTGTATTTTAAAGAATTTTCATTTCCATCTTGAAAGATTAGCTCATTCAAAATCACTGACTTATACTTAATTACACTCAACACATTCGAGCAAATACTGTATATTCTACCTCACAGAGAAAACATTATTTCGTAAAATTTTAGGTACGGCACCTTACAATATGAAGTCTAAGCAACTGTAACATTTCAGATATGTTTGATTATGAAACAATTTTAAGCTCCCCCATCTGCTGAGTACAACATTACAAGTATATAGGCCTGATTCTGGACATAAAGTTGACCTTTGCCCACCGTATCGAAATCGCGTGTAGAAAGCCCCACACTAATCACTATCTGCTTTATAGGCTCATTGCTCGAAATCGAAACTTGAAATCAGCCACAAAGTTTTACTTGTTCAATCCAGGATCGATCATGATGTAACTACGCTTCTCTAATTCAGGGGCTGCATTCATGACCCTGAACTGATTGGGAGAAAATTACACGGGCAAACAACTTATTTTTAATACAAATAACTAACGCTCCCTGGTTTGTATGAGTGAAGTCAACTAACGTGATCTTAAAATCGAACTTCTTTGCCATAAGTCGAAAAATTAGAGAAATTATTTTACTTAACCTCCCTCTAATTCTTTAAGCTTTACTCAGGACCCAGCCGTTGTACGATTCTACGAGATCGTCGTCAGGGAAGAGACCAAGGTCTCTTCTCGAACAAATGTATGAAATTTTCTTATTACAAAAAGACTCAGGGCGCCTCAGTGATCTCTTGTGAGTTTTCTACATTTTAAATCAACTACATTTTTAAAAGCTATTTTTATTTCTCTCATGTATAAATAAAATCCTAAATCAAGCTTATATCTCGAACGCTAACATACTTTTAAAAACTTTTTCTCTTCAAATTTTTAATAATTTTCAATTTTCCAGCTGCGAAAACTCAGCCTCAATAATTATTTTTGCTCCCGTCCTTCTTACGAGAAGTGGCAATATTTTTTATAATTCTTTCAAATAAATTTCAGTTTTTTTGTTTGGAGGAAAGAAGGCTTCCCTTTAATTTTAAAACCTCACTGGTCCAACCACTACAGAATTACATGTCTTAAGTTAGCAGTCCTTCCTCAGGAACACTCGACCAATCAGAGCCCACCTCGTGATATTATCTCTTTCTCACTTACCCTTCCATTCACCCAATGTAAGTTGAGTCACCAGATTGCCCTTCTCAGGGACTGGTTTCCGGTGCAAGTAGTTGCCACCGCCTCTAGTAGTTCTCACGTCCGGCTTCTTCAGCCTGTTTTCGAGATAAAGAATCCACCCCTCAATAGATTAAATCTTCCAGTTTTTGAATTAATTTTCTTCTTTTTAAAATCTTAATAAAGTAAATCCTCTCTTTTTAATTTAAATTAAATTTAATAGTTCTGATGAGGATGTATTTCCTAATGGGGGTAAAGATGCAACGTAACTCTGTAGATGTTCGATCTTCAAATATTCGAGACAGTTTCTAACAATGAATCTCTATTTTGTCGTAAATATTTAAGCTTATAAGATTTCCCATTGCTGATTCTTTACGGAATATCCCGAATACTGTTTATCATTACGATTAAATGCATTCAAACTACAGCTTTAGATAAAACGTATAAACATTTAAATATAAGAGTCATTACTTATTCACTTGTGGTACACTTCGTTTAATGAAAAATATATGCAACGTGCCTTACTCAAATTTGAAAATAATAGGACAATGTTAATAGGAAAAATTTAAATTTCAGTCATATTTGCTTCATTTCACTTATTCATCTAGCTTTACGTTTTAAAGAATATTCCAGTTAATCTTTCATTCCCAGCCCTCTTTAATATGCATTTCTTACGCCTCATTTCGGAAATCGTTTCAAAGATTTATATCGTCTGCAGTGTACTTTTAATCTGCCGCCGAGGGAATTGGAATATTTAGTTAAGGCTCCTGCGACTCTGCATGCATGAATAAAAGTTACTTTGATATCCTGAAAATACTGAGGAAGCTAGATGAAATTTACAGTAGGATGCGCTATTCGAATAATATATTGACCGAAAAATGAAGAGATTTATTTTAATAAGAAACAGGTTTCCGTAGTATGCATCGTAAACGAATTTACAAGGATTACCCAACAAATGACCAAAATATTAAAATAAATTTTAGTACCTTATTTCAATTGCATGACTTTATGAATGTATGTACCAAATGCTATAGCTCTTGACTATATTATTTAGGGAAAATCATGAGCAGTGTTCTAAGTCACTTCTAGGCCCTTCAAAATATTAAAATGCAATCTCTCAACATTTTTTTTTAATTTTTCACGTGGTGTTCTTATACTTAAAATGCTAAGACGTGTTTTGCCATTGATGTAAATTTTTCAAGTGTTTTCTGTCTGTTTTGCATGATAAGTTCGATAATTCTTTGCATGGAATAAGAGCTTAGATAAATAGTTATATACACTATAACTGTGCATAAAAGTTTAGTGAATAGAAGAGGTATCAGAAAAATCAGGTAGAGAGATTGGACATGCTTAAATACTGAGAGAAGTTAGAAGATTTGTGGGCATAATGGGCATGCAACTTTGGGTTCATATCGTTCAAGTGGTTATTAGATGAGCAGGCACATACCACATTTCAGTTTACTCAGATCAGCCGGCTGCAAATGATTCAGAATAAGTTAATATTTAAACTTTCAATGTATGTTAACTGATAGAGCTACAACTTATAAAACTACCACGAAATATGGTGATGAACAACTATCGGGTATTTTCATAGACAAACTGCAAGCAATATTCGAATGTGCAGAAAACGATTCTAAAGAAGTCGGTTAATTATACATTGAAAATAATAAATCTTTTGTTGAGAGATGTCTTTTACTGGTCCAGGATGAATTCAGCCAATCTTGGCCATCACGTAAAGAGAAGGAAATCCGGCAAGAGAGAAGCTCTAGCTAGATTGTAGATACAGGACAGCTGTAGAATCGGCTGGGTAAAAATTCCTTTACTTCTTCTTCTGCTGGGTTGTTCAGAGAGCTAAACGGGTCTAATGCATGAACTGTGCACGCTGAATACTTGTAATTTGCATAACTGTGCTCATACAGAAACATGTTGGTTTAAAGTGCCTCCTCGTGGCAAATTGAGAAGGAGCAAGTGTTTCAAACCACCTGATGTCATGGTGAGGAATGACAAACAGTTTTGGAGGGACGCATCAAGTATTGAGTGATCATCGTATCGCTATTGCTGAACTTGATCCCAGTGTTTAAATGTGTTCCTGAATCAGATCTAATTTTGCAATTGCTATGATAAGTAGAATTTTCATTTAGTCTTTGTTTGAAGACGCTTGATAGTTAGCACTCTACATTCATAATAATAAGTGATTTTCGGATTTTTCTGAGAATATATTAAGAATTTGTCTGATTTTCTTAATTGACTATTTTTTGTGCAATTTTTTTTTAAAATCTGAATGGAAAAGACGATTAGTAGCGAGGCCGAGGAGTTACATGGTTTGTGCATCACGAAAAGGACATTTCGCTACATCACCAATTTTACTCCTAAACAGCAGCAAGATTTCAGGGGAATACGAACTATTATCCTAGGACTGTAACATAAACCGGAAGATGTAATGCACCCCACATTTTCGGGACTTTTTAAGAAAAAGAATTTTTTTAAAAAAATCTAGCAAATTTACGAACGCATCTACGAAAGAAAGAAAAAAGAATGGAACTAAGTTACTTGTAGGAACTAAATTGTATAATATATTTCGAAGAGTAACATTCATTCTCCAAAGGTCTATTCTTATAACCAACAAGAAGTTAGTCATCCGGGGACTTTCAACTGTAAAGTGTTGCTTCCTCAATATCTTTTCAACCATTCAACCAATCAATTAACTAACAAACAAATCAATTGATTAATCAATTGACCGACCAACCAGCCAACTAACCAACCAATCAATTGATCATTCAATCCATCAATCAATCTATCTATATATCTATCAATTGATCAAATTTCCGTTCTGTTGTGTCTTTGGTGAAGAAATCTGTATCTTCGCAACGCATAACATAAAACATTCACTTTTTAATTATTTTTTAAAAGATTTTTTTTTTCTTTTCATTTTATTCTTTTTCTATTTAAGGGGGGGGGGTCAAAAGTACTTGTATTTAAAGAGAGATAGCGTCATTAGGGTAAATTGTTGTTACCACTGGGTGCAGCCATTTCATAAACGGAGTCGAAACAAGTTTGATGTTGATTCATAAGTTAGTTTTGATTAGGTAGTCATTTGCTGACGAATCAAAATTGGATTACTGCCGCGTTGAACTGTCGAAGTTATTTTGCATCGGGGTGTCACAGTCGGTGAAACCTGGGTTCATCGTTATGCATCAGAAATCAAATAACAATCAAAACAATGGATTGTTTCCATTGAATCTGCTCCAAAGAAGGCGAGGATGATTACATCGGCCGGAAAAGTTATAACGAAGAATTTTTGTGTTATGAAATGCGTTACGGTCATGAATACGAGTAACTGAGGCTTAGAGAACTATCTAGCGAGTCAGGTTGCTATAAGAAACAAAACATTTTCGATCCTACGAACGCCATCTCTTGGGTTTCCTTAAAAGTTATTGAATGACATTCGTAATAAAAAAGTATCTCTTTGGACAACGATTTAGTTAATTTGAGAAAACTCATGCAGTTTTCACTGTTTATCTTAGATTTCCTTTTTAGCTTTTGTATGAAAAGAGATGTATCCATATGTTTT
>BMAW01104834.1:0-16858 GCA_019974015.1 Nephila pilipes
CTTATGTTCATTCAGTTACGTATTGCTATTTAGAATGAAAATTAAGTCATTGATACCACTATTAAGCCACTATTTGATTTCCTTTATTAACAATACACCAATGAAAGCAATTGTCTTTTTCTTACGTTTGTGTTTTACATCATAACAGTAATGGTTAGAGTAGTAAAGACTTATTTTAAATAAGACTTTACAATTTTTTTTCTTGGAACATGATGAGGAAAATTAAATCATAAATGTCTATGGATGAGAAATTAAATTTAGATTTAATCAACGTATTTCTTTATCGTTTCTAAACAAAATTTTCACGTGCAGAACAAAACGAACACGAATTCATTTCACCTGAGGACTTGTTATAAAGATTTAAAATATACTTTTGAATTCCACAGCTATTAAAAATTGTGCAAAAATATTAAATTTACTGTATTTTAAAATGTGCGTATTTCTGCACATTTGTCCACAAACCTACAGAGAGCTAGCTCCAGCTCAATGTTAATATAGATTGAAGAGATATCCAATTAATTAGCTTCATAAAAAAGCATATAATTGGGGATAAGTAAAAAAATTAGCAGGAAATATACACATATCATAGGAGTTACAGAAATATATATATATATATATATATATATATATATATATATATATATATATATATATATATATATATTAGTATAAGAAGCTGACATTTCGTTTTCCAATTTTTTTTAGATTCAGAATAAATATGACTGATTAGCAAAATAAAGCAAAACATTAAGCAAATAAATTAAAGTAAATGAGAAAAAGCTTGTTAGGATCTTTGGAAAAATTTTATATTGAAATTAATTTTTGCAAGTTTAAAAATATCATTACTTTAAAAATAACTGAAAAACACCTAACTTCTTAGTTTTTGTTTACCTATTTTAAGAATTTTAAATTTAAATTATAAATATGAAACAATTTAGACACTAAAAATTATGTAGTTACCAGCAGTATTTTCATTAATTACATGAAGTGGCTAACCGCTTCTTTCTTAAAAAAAGCGCAACACTTTTAGAAATTCATACGTTATTTTACCCGTACTTAAAATTAAATGTATGATTAAATCACTTACTTTTTTAATACTTTATGATGAAGAAAAAAATATAGCCCTTACAATCACACATCAATTGTCTATCGAAAACGTTTATACATCGTTTATGTGTATAAGTTAGGTAGCCACGGTAGCCTAGTGGTCATGGTCGCGAACTAGCATCTGGCTTATTTTGAACCAAGGAACTATTAAAAATGCGTTATGTAGTGGGTTTGATGCACGTGAAATCTGTTGAAGTCCCAAGTCCTCCCGTTAGCGTGATATGGTAGTTTGGTGAGGGAGGTTTCATCCTCCTTACTCAAACGAGATTCAAAATTACGACATCTGTCGCTGCCCTTGTACTACTTCTCAGTACGACGTACAGTCAGAAAACTTTCATTTTTGATCCACCAGATTTCTAATGCCAATAAGAAATGGGAACTTTTAGGGATCGAAAGTCAATCTATTCTAAAAAATCAGTTCCATTGCATGATTCTTAGGAATATTATTTAAGCATAGAATAGAGTTAATACTGATTAAAATATTACAATCAGCGAAACTTTTCTGTGTGATGTATAATTATTATTTATTTATATTTTTTTTTATCTTTTTCATTTCAAAAGGGAAGAAAATTACGTTAAATACAAGTAATATGTAAAAAAATTAAAATCAATTCCTAGTTAAGTAAATAAAGAAAACTTTTATTTTAGTTACTTTTTATTAAATAATTACTATTAATATAAATATGTGTAAACATATGACAAAATCAAAATATTAAGTGGCAAAAGAAATTTTTTTCCAGCGATCTACAAGCTTCGTCACTGACGGTATTTATTTCTAAATTTATATCCTGCTTAGTTTCTTATATATAAGATTTTTTTTTCTCGCATATAAAACTAAAATTATCTATTTGAAAATCAATTAAAAAAATTTATGCTTCGACGAGATTCGATCCGAAGGCATGAAGATTCTACGCCGACGCTCTACCAACTCTGCCATTGCAAGGCAAATACGATAGTAGAAGCATTGGCTTGTTTCTTAATTCATCCGATAAATTAAATGGTTGGAATGCAGTTTCGCCCAATCACCCTTGGAGAAAATAATTATTTGGTGATATTTTGCCAATTGTGGCTACCCTGATTCGCTTCGAGGACTTAACGTTCAGCCAAAAAAAATTGCCAAGTTTGGCAATTTTTGAAATTGTGCCAAGTGATTGGGCTAAACTGTATTTTCAACCAATTAAATTTAATTAAATGAATTAATATTTGAAAAAACTGTATTAACATCAAGTGTCATCCACTACAATTTAAAAAAAATGTTTTTGAACTTGAGTGGATGAATAAAAAGTATTTTCTTAACGATTGAAAATTTGATATATATAGAGAGAGACAGAGTGAGCTAATTATAGAAATTTAATAACCTGGTATGATTTCATACATAGAGGAAACATTTGAATTTAAGCATAGTTATTTTATATGTTTACACTAATTTATGATATCTTTATATCTCTTCTGAATTACCTTACTTTTTTATTCTTCGCCAATATTCCTATCGCTTTTCTAGAAAATAAGAGAATATATTCTTATATTTATTTCCTACAAGCAAGCAGATAAACTAAGTTAAGAGAGCTTTAGCAGAAAATCTCTGCGAGATTATATTGGCCTAGACCAATATTTCTACTTGGTCAGCGATGCGGGTTGTTTAGTTAAGACTTCCACGATTAGTTAAAACGATGCATCGACTTCCTTCTCTAGCCCTTATAGTGCTAAAGAAATCGGTTTTCTTTTGATTTGTTTTGTTTTCAAAGTATTGAATAACAAAATGCTTCAGTGAAGCTAAAACAATTCCATTCAACGCCGTATTGAAACACACGTTTTCTTCGAATTGCTTGCGATGCAGAATTCAATAGTTTCTTAACTTTTTTAATAAATGATTAATCAAAAAAGTAAAGTTTTGAATCTATTTAACTAAATTTAATAACACTTTACCACAGAAAGTAGTAGGCATTTGTAGAGTTTTATTCAATATTGATAAAAAAAAATCGATAGGATAAAAATCAATATCAATCATTTGATTAAAAATGTAACTGATCAAATGAGTTCATCAAAAAAGAAAGTAATAATAGTTTGTAAAAATCATATATAATAAATTAATTAACTGTGACCACCAGCAGTATTATAAATCCTTTGTTAGCGTATGTTTTAATATGATCTTATCATAACAATATGCTGTTATACATTTAAAGAGGATTTAATTGCATATTAACATAGCTATGAAGAGCAACACGATGACTATCATTAACGGACCTCGTAATTTTATACCTCGGTCAAGTGACGAGAGGACGATACCTGATCTGACTCTTCCCTCTCCAAACTTCCACACCACATACAGGTGAAGACTTGGGATCTCGACGACTAGATTTAACGTGAATGAGTCCTGCTACAACGTTGGTATTTTGTGTCATCATAGTCCGAGTGAGTGAATGGTAGTATTTTAATGTTGCAAGAACCAGATGTGGCTATGCTACGCCAAACAGGATACAGCTGTGATCTAAGCATGAGGAAAAAAAAAATAAGTAAGATAAAAATTGGTTGACAAGAAGGAGGATCGAAAATAGAGAAGGATCGCCAGGATGTCCCGGGAGTGCGTCACCTTTTTTTACTAATGACAGTGAACCTCATAGGAAAGAAAGTGATCACTAGGGTCCCTCGGGGTCATGATGGCCTATATTTACCTAAAGAAGGCCATCCCCAAATGTCCAACAATCTTTAAGACCAGTCCCTTGATATAATCCACAGGGGCAGAATGTCCAGCTGTACTCCTATACAATGGGTACCCATTTTAGTCAACTCTTACGACATGCATCAGCTACAGTAAGACTATTCTTCACACCCGGGTATATCAGAGCTCGAACCCACAACTCAATAAAAGCAAAACCAGACACTAATCCACGACCATAACTACTGGGCTATTGCAGCCACAATACATACTTATAAATTAAAAGGGCCTTAACAATGAATTTCATTCACTTATAGATAGATGCAAGATTCTTATCTAAAATATCCAAAATCGGATTCATAGGAAAGTTGACTAGGTATTTTCCAAATTAAGATGTATTGGATAGGTTCATGATAATTTTTTTATATATATTTGTATATTTTATTTATGTTTTTTAACCTTTATTCTTTAGTATATTATTTTGAGTTCTGCTAAAACTGAACAAATCTCTATCAATGCAAATAAACTGTTAACTTGGCGTGCATTAATTTCATTTGAATCGGTCACTGTAACATAATAGTTGAATGGCGACTCCGTATTAAATTCGCCCCAAAGACATTTTATTGGGGTAATAGAGATTAATGGTATGGAGAGAGCTATAAAAGTAACCGGACTTTATTTCCTCTCGTAAGACTTCTCTGAAGTATGAATTCTCAAAATCAGAATGTATTTTCCTCATATGCACGTAATTTAAAATTATTCCACTCTGAAAAGCGGATTAAAGTGTAATATTGAGAATTTCTTTCTTTTTAATATAGTACAGTAATAAAAGGAGAATATATAAACAGAAAAGCTAACTTCTTTAATGTAAGCAATATATTATAAAAATATATTGTTCCCTTTCAAATATATTTTCCTGTAACGTATGTGGCCTCTGTAGCCTATCGGTCATAGTAGGGGATTCGTAGCTAGAGGGTTTCATCGTATATTGGGTTCGAGCCCAAAAAGCTTAAGTCCCATATACCACCATGTAACCGGATTTGATGCACGTTAAATCTTTCGAGGCTCACAAAATCCTCCTGTTGGCTTGGTATGGTAGTTAGGAGATATTCGTGCCAGTTTATGTATCGGTTTCGTTTCTGATCAAGTTTCAAAATTATGAGCTCCGTCGCCAATAGCTCTCGTGTTTTAATTTTTTTAACAAAACCTAAACCAAAAAATACTACCTCTCAAACTATATGCTTTATAAATTATTTTTTGTAGAATTAAAAATAATTTAGCTACAATATGTAATATTAAATAATTTACAAATTAATTTATAAATATGCAATCAATACTGTCTGTTTCTTAACATTTAGTTTCACTGAAAAAAAAAGTGATAAAAATATTGTAAAATCATAGATTGCTGATTAGTTAGGTAGAATAATGAAATATATCACTCTTTGTTTGGATTTTAATGTAATGCTGCTTTTCTCGGGAGCATATAAACGCTATACATAAATCACACATTTCCTGAATTAACTGTACTTTAAAGTTTACTGAAATCACGTCTTTTGCTGCTCAAACTCATAATTAAAAAAAAATAATCGATTAATTATTAAAATTTTAATGATTCAGCCACAATCATCCATATATCACCTGAAAATTCTGAGATCAAAAACTAATGAAAAGTGTTTAAAAATAACGCGATTGAAGATTAAAATAAATGTTGCTTGGCAATTTTGTTTAGTAAAAAGAATATTTAATTCTGTTTTTACACAATAGTACTTTCCCAATGAATATTGTAAAAAATACTTTGAATTTATGGAAAAATAGAAAATTGGTTCTAGTCTTAAGTGATCAGCAAAAATAATCCAATTCATATTACAGGTAAATTATGTGACATTATGTAAAGCTTACCAAAAATATTTTTGTTATAATTAATAAATCAAAGGTTTTAAAACTATAATTCACCATTTATTGACTTTTAAGCTAAATTAATAAATATGTATGTCCCAACCCTTGTTAAGCATGTGATCAAAACGTAGATAAGATTATGGATACAGTTTTAATACCCTGACTTGCTCATTCTCTTCATTCTTTATGTTGAGGGGAAACACTTTGCTTGAATAGTTATCTCTGAGACTTTTTTTCATTAGTCCAAAACATTTCAGTCAAATAAAAATAAGTGTCACAGAAATTTTCTCTTTGAACACCAAACTCAAAATAGAAACAAAACAGATTAAACCTCATATTGAAGTCATAAAAATCAGAGGAATTCTCCCTAATGGAAATCTCACTATATTCCTCATCTCCAATGTTTCAGTTATAATGATAAAATTAAAGCAATTTTTTTTCTTAGAATTGGGATCGATCGTGTTAACCCGTTCAATCCCAGCGTATCACACGCGATTCGCTCGCGTTTACTCCCCTGTGCCCATCGTATCACATCGTCGCGAATTTCTGGCTGGAGTTCTTTTAAGTCGATTCATGGGTTCGAGTCCAGATGTCTGTGAAGATCTGTCATATAGCGGGGCTCATGAATAGACTCCATTGTGGTTCTAAGTCTTTCTGAGGTGTGGAAGCTCAAAGAGAGAGGTGCCAAGTGTCGTCCTCGTCACATGACAAAAGCTCAAATTTACAAGGTCCATCGCTAATAGCTCTCCTGATCTTCTAAGTGCGATGTTTTTTGCAATTAAGTTATAAAATTTTATTTAAAAATTATTTGTCGCTTTTATACATTGTTTGCACCAGTTAAATATTTCATAAACATTCGTGTCAAATTACATTATTTAATAATAATTGTTTTTATCCATTTAAGTGAAATAGCTACATGTTTATAATTTGAAAGGGGGGAATAATATAGGAGTATGATACAGATCAATTAGGTACTTCTAATTCTTAAATTTTAACTTAACAGTTTATCACCCCTAAAAACTGCGCTTTTAAAACTTATTTTTTTCATTTTGTTTCTAAATTTTGTTGATACTTGCTAAAGATTTCAAGTGTTTGAAAGTACTTGACTGTATCAAAAAGGCAACAATATTATTTATTTTGATTCACAGTTTTATAAAATTCTATACCAAAACTGTACAAAATAATAAAAATCAAGTTTCAAATCAATAAAAAAGCTTAAAATTATTTTTGTGCTATAGAAATATAAAAGATAAATTACTGTTTACATGGTTATGCTTTTACAAATATTGTAGTTTGCTTTTATTTTAGGTGAATTTTCGTTGAATTGTTTCGAAAGATCCTTTAACAAAAAAGTAATTTTAAATGTAATACATGTAAATTATGTTTCTTTTTAGAATGCATAGGGTAGCTATTTCTATTCACTATTTTGAAGTGGATATTCCATAATAACGCACGCACTATGGAAGGTATGTAATAAACACGTAGAAGAATAACTTTCTATATAATGATGTTATTTATATGATGTTGTTTGGGGAACGCAAATTCCTGGGTTGCTTTAAAATACATACTTTACTTTCCCAGATATTTTGAGAAAAGTTGTAAACAGTAAAACAAAACATTGCTCTTGTATTTAATTTTCTCTATTTTCATAAATTGCAAAATTATTTTTCAATTTACACAAGTAAAAGCAATGAGAAATAAAGGGAAAAAAAAAGAAAATATGTAACCGAAACTTTGAGAACCTGAATATAACATGTTTTACATAAATTTTTGAAAATTTTTAGTTATAACATTTCCCATTGAGTAAAATAAATTTATAACTAAATAGATCTTTCATGAATTTTCTATTATAGTTGGTAGATAATATTTTGGTTGCAAGGATTTTCATTCTCTAACTCATTATTTATACTTGAACGAATTTAATATGTTATTAAAAATGAAGATTATAAAAATACCTTTTCAAAATATTATTTTTTTCGAAGGAAAAAAAAATGGATCAAAATAACCAGAATTAATTGGTTCATAATACATCACTTATGGCATCTTCGGGCACCATATTTAGTTATTTAGGGTCACGTTCGACCAATATTCAAACCAAAGATGGGGCATCGAGTACCTGCAGTTTCCACGAACCTCTTCACTTACCTACGATTGATCATCTAATAGATTTCTACTCAGTCTCAGGATGGCTAAACATTACCAACAACGTTCTGTAAAGGTTAATTAAATGCGATAGAATATACCACACTTCAAATGACACAAATCACTAGTTGCGAATGATTCGAGAAAATTTAATAATTAACTCATCAACATTTATTTATTATGTTATATTAAACACAATAATGTGAATAATGATGTATATTATTCAATGAAATAGAACAAAAGTCTATAAGGAAGTTAGATTAAATATTTACAAAAGTCACAGCTGATGGATAACTGGAGGAATACAGCTCGTATCAGAAAGTTATTATACTAGTATGGAACAGAGTGACAAAGAACTAGAGTAGAGTATCCTTGCAGACATCAGTGGGAGCATGATTCGAGGATCTTGAAAACGACTACTGAAAACTCTAGTGGTTAGTTGCGTGATCACATTCCTTTTAATCTTTTTATTTATAGGATCACGAAAAAAATTTAGGTCATCATTTCCGACGCTCTGAAATAAAAGGGATGTTTTTTACCAGACATTCGGACTCCAGGTAAAATACCTAAAGATACCTACATCAAATACCTCGTAATCTGTATAATCCTTAATTTAAGTTTCCCGGAGAAACAAACAGGGAACGTTTTCTGTCACTTCCCATCCAATTACCAGACTGAGTGTTGCGTCCACCCCATGTATCCCCTTCCCTCTCGTGTAAAGATAGAATATGTTACAACTCGATTAAAATATTTCCTTATTGTACACTACTTACGTATAAATCATGTTTATATTCAATAGTTTTAAAGTACTGATTAGTAGTGTCTGTCCGTCCTGTTGCCCAATACTAAGATCCCGCCCAACAACCAGAAAAGAAATATCATACAGTTAGTATAGGGGTATACAGCTGATACGTTGGATGCTGAAATTCAGAGATACTGTAAGTGACCTGGAACAAGGCTTTGTGAGAACAAATCTGTGTTAAATTTAATGAAAACTTTATAGTGGTAATTTCTCCTTATAATTACATATATGACTAAAACTGTAATACTCTTTTTGAATCTATTCAACCTAATCCTTAATTTATTAATCAATTCAATTGATGCCAATAATCTGAACAATAGAAGATATAAGACTTCATATTCTTAACGAATATAAAATATTTAACAAAAATTAATATAAATTAAAATATTTGCAAGATTTTTCAAATAAATTTTCAACAAAATAAGTAATGAATTACGTTCTGTATATTCAAACTAAATTATCTTACTCTAAGCAAAATTCCTTTTTTTTTTTCCTTTTTTTTTGGTTTCATATAGTTACTTTAAAAAAAATATTAATTTGTTTCCAAGCGGAGAAAGATTTTACGATTATTTTTTAATATCACTTCAAATATGCATTCACTAAACTTTTTCTCTGAGGTAAAAGAATATATATATTTTTGGGGGAAAGTTTTCTAAAATTGTATTTGAATTGAAATACATTGGCAAAAAAATTTAATATGTACGGAAATATTTAAAATATTTTTTTCGATCTTTTTATAAATAAAAGCTCGGAGCTATTTGAGAAAATTTGTAACAATTGAAAGAAAACAATTTCGTTAGAAAGGAAAAGGGGAGGAGGAAACAAAATAAGAAAAACTTGCTGTGTTTTTAAATGTCTCTGTATAAATGAACGAAAGTTTGAAAACTAATTTTATATACTATACTGGTAATTCACAATTTATAACAATCTTTAGTTTGTAGATTAAATAAAACTTATACAATTCTACACTTTTTTTTATATCCTTCAGTTTTTGAAATATTTTATAGTAAATTTGATAAAATTGGAATACCAAAACAAATCTGTATTGTAAAAATATTAAATGTAATCAAAATAACATACATTTCCCATTTCCTATTCATCAATAAAAAATTACATAATGCAAGAATTATTTTAAACGAAAACCCCTTCAGTATTAATAACTTCATTGAAAGCAATAGTTCTTGTATAATGCTTAGTTTCTCAAAATTCACTTATTGCTTGTTAGCCGATGTAGCCTAGTAGTTAAGGTATCGGACTCGAGGACAATGGTTTTCGTTGAGTCATGGGTTCGAGCCTTGATGCCACCATATAGCCAGGACTAATACACGATGAATTGGTCGGGTTCCGAAGTCCATTCGATGGCGTGGTGTAGAAGTTAGGAGAGGGGGTTTCCAGTTCAAGTGTCGTCCTCGTCACTTGACCGAGGTTCAAAATTACGTGATAGTTGCCAATAGCCCTCGTGTTGCTTCTAGTGCGACGTTATTAAAACCAAACCAAAAGTTTATTACTTGTCAATTGCAATTTTGTAGTTTTAACATAAAAAATCTGGGTCAAAAATTCATAAATATAGACTAAAACTTTTTGATAATCTTAATTCAACGCAAAATTTGTATAATATTCGCAAAAATCTACAATAATTTATAAGGAATTATCAAAAATAAATATCTGAAATTCCATTCTACATTTTATGTCTCTATATTGCAAGAAAAATATTGAAGAACACGACTTAAAATTTTCAATTTTCCTTCAAAATATTGATTGAAAGCTTATTTCCAGAAAGAATATTTTTTGTTTGGCCAACAATGTTAGTTTTAACCAAATTTCTTGTACTACAATTAAGTGAGATATTTCTTGAACTTATTTGAGTTTATTAGACATTCTTATTAACTAATACAGTTCAAAGATATTCACTTCGTAAAATAAATTTATATGTTTACTGGGAAAAAAAGTTTAAGATGGTCTAGTTGTACATTAATTTTTTGGTTTTATTAATCCTAGAATTATTAATCGTATAATGCATTAGACTAACATAAATTTGATGAAGACATTTACTCTAAAACTAACGTTTTAAGAGGTTACTAATAATGAAAGAACTTTGAAACTAATACAAGCTCTGAAAATTTAATAATTTGTTATTTTCTGATAAATATTATTATATTTTTAAAGTATGCTTTCTTTCAAAAGTAATTGTTTTTAAATATTTTATTTTGTATTGCACTACTATCTATTAAAATAGCGAAAAAATATATTTTAATTCTGTTTACCTATATATTAAAAGGCAATTAAATTCTATACAATTTTGCCGTGACTTATGTAATTATGTTTTATTCAAGTATATGCAAGAATATGACATTCATCAAGATAAGAGAAGTTTTCTTCGAAAGATGCTTAAGAAGTTTCTTAAAAATTTCAATGAAATTATGAAAAAAAAAATCGTTTTCTTATTAAATTTCCAGAAAAGTCTCCAGGAATAATATTTAGAATGTTATGTTCTCCCTTTTTACATCCAGAAGACATGTCAAAACACAGCTTGATTGAAAAAGTAATATCTTAGCATTTTCAAACTTCTGTAACTGATTTCTTTTTCAAAAACTATCTTTTAATAAGACAAGAGAGTATGATCTTTTGTAACTTTAGTTCGAAGAATTTTCTCATGCAAAAAAAGAATGAAAACTTTCCTCAACATAGAAAATAAAGTTCCATATCTTACATTTCAAGCACATACACCCTAATGAAAAAACCGCTACTTCTTCCAACTTATACCACTAGTCTTATTTCTAATACTCTCAGAATATCGGCTGCTTCGAACGACATATTGTTTGCCGAAAGAAGGTTTTAATGAAAGAATTATTTTGTCTTTTGGCGAAATACCTCATTAAAAATATATTACCTCCGGGCATCTAAGTACATTTTCCAGGACTGTGAACAAAAAAATCACTAATAAGATTTAATTCGTGTATCTCTAACACAATCAGGAGGAAGATAAAAAAGAAAGAAGATTGAATTGTGTGCCGCATGGAAAAAATCTTCAACCTTAGAACAGAATATTTCACTTCTTGTGGTTTTTGTTCCCTCATGAAATACATTTGTGCTCTGTCACACAGCTGAAAAAATAAGAATTGATTTGTTTTGGGGCTCCCCATCGATCTAAACGCATGAAGAGGAACAGAGTTCGAATATATTTATATATAAAACTGTTCGATTTTGTCACAATGACACTATTTAATAAGAAACAGCAGCTGTGATTCAAGATGTAGTTAGCGTTCTTTTGTAATCTGACATGAAGCTTTTTTTGAATAATGAAAGTCTAAGAAAATCTAAAAGCCGATGTGTTGCATATAAATTGAATCTTTCAGTTAAATAGAAGTACAAATAAATGGCAATTTTTTAAATTTTTTTTAGTTTTTTAATACAATTCGTGAAAAATACAATAATAAATAAATTAATTGTTCTATAATTTTTTTTTATTAAAACACCTCTCAGAGTCATTTCGAATGTAAATATTTTTAAATTAAATTATACATTTAAATGGGATTCTTAACACAAAAATTTATTTTATTTGTTGGTATAAATTTTTTATAATTTTAATAATGTGCAATGCGTATATTTACAACACATTAAATAAAATTAGGTACATAAATAATTATGAGAAAGAATGGAAGTGTAATGAAAAGAAAATACAAATTAAACTTAATAGCAATACTTAAGGCTCCCATCTACCCGCCATTTTGATTTCTTGAACGTAATGTGAATTCCATGGAATTTCGAATTTAATTCTCACATCTTTTCTATTTGATCTATTTATATGCAATAAAATTCATCTGAAAGAGCAAAAAATAATGAATGCTTCAGGGGAATTACTTTTTCTGTCTGATTTTTAATTTAGTTTAAAATATTTTTAATACCAGAAAACTCACAAACGAATTATTAAAATAAGAATAAAAATTGAAAATAATATTTTTGAAAGTTTTCAAAAAGGTTTTAAAAAATTTTTTTACAAATTTGTTAGGATATTGTAATTTTTATCAAATTAGAAATCAAATCCTACTCAGATATATTAATTATTATTTTTTGCAAGACTTCCAATATTATTAATTAAAATATAAAAATATCACACAAACAAATGTGGAAGTTAAGCTTATTAGCAGCGTTCGACAAAATAAACAATTGTTTGCGATAAATTGGTACTGGTTACCTAATTGATAAATTATATTACAAATCTAAACTAATTTGCCTTAATAATTAATTTAATGATTGGTTATAAAACTTCAAATGAAAGTTTTTTTAAAATTTAGAATCAGATTTAAACTATATTTTTCACGTACATTGTACATTAAATAGTCTAAAGTTTGATTTTTATGATCGCTTTTTTAAATTCAAATCAGTTCTTAAAATTGAATAACATTTGTAACATAAAGTGTGAGATAAATAACATTAGATTCAGCTACCATCTTATTACGCAAAGATAGATGAAAGGAAATAAGCCTAAAACTACATCTAAAACAAATGCAACATTTGAGTACTAAAAATTAATGGCGCACACGTCTTAAATGTAAGATATTTTTTTTATCAAATGATAAAGTAGCATTACAAATAAAATTTATGTGAAATCTTGGTGTATGATACAATCTTCATTAACGATTATTTTTATAAAAATTGCAATTGATTAAAAATTAATATTATTTAAACTATAAACTACAGTTATTTTCTTAATCTGTAAAATAAATTTCAGAATTATTTACTAATTGATCAATTTCAGAGGATGATGAATTTTATCTGATTTATTTATAGAGTTTTTAGATAAAACATTTCGACAAACTTTGACATTATATTTACTTTCCCGAATATCTGCGTGCTTTTTAAGCAAGTACGGTTTCCATGCAAGTGATCAACATTATTGTAAATAAATATCATTTAAAATCCTGTCGTTAAGTAAAATTGCTGATATATTGTACTTAGGATGATTTTGGAAAAGTGTACGAATTTAAATTATTTTATGAAAACAAAATAAATTCGAGATACGTTTCACAGTTTAAAGGGAATAAAAAAATGGAAATAAATTATTTTTTATTTCAATTTCAATGTAATATAATTTTAATAAAATAATTTTATTCATTAATATATTTATAACGAAATTTAAATAATACCCATCGCTACATCTTTATTCTAAAGACCTTGGTAAAAACACAAGGAAAACGTTATATGTATTATATTAAAAATTGAAAGATAATATTAAGATTGCTTACTTAAATGAACGTATTTAGTTTATGATAGTGTATGTTTAATTTGATAATACTTTATCAAATTAAATACACAAACACTTAATTCAAAGAAAGCGAATTTTAAATAAAAATATAATTGTTTATTAAACTGCTGTTTGTAGAAAATGCAACACCATGAAGGAATCATCAGAATCTAATGAAATTCGCAGCAAATGTCAATTATAGGATATTATGCAAATTAATAAAGTTTCAGAGCCATCGCGCGTGCGCGGCGCGCGCAGCGCCCTCTGAATTGATGCTGAAAGCGTATAAATAAAGTGCTGTAGCGGGACGTTGAAAAAAGTCTATGATTATTTGTTAGTGGCAAACGTTTAGTGAGACCTGAGTATGCCTCCACGACGGAAGAATAAGAAATTCAAGCAACTTACGGAGTTTGAACGAGGGAGGATAATCGGCCTTCGAGAAGGAGGATTTTCCTATCGCGCAATAGCAGCTCGTATGCAGCGGAACAGTTCCACAGTGATGCGAGTTTGGAAGCAGTGGACCGACGAGCACCGAACAACTCGAAAAACAGGCACTGGACGACAGAAGGTGACGTCAGAGCGCGATGATCGACACCTGCTCCGCATGGCGGTGAATGATCGCACAGCTTCCTCCAGGCAGCTGGCAGCACGTTGGTCTACTGCTACAGGTGTACAATTGTCGGCTTCGTCAATTCGTCGTCGTCTGCTGCGCCGTGGATTGCGTGCAAGGGTGCCTTTATACAGGATTCCCCTCACGGCGAATCATCGACGGCTGCGTCGGCAGTGGGCTCTTGAGCACAGAGACAGGCGAGCTGATTGGCACCAAGTTGTCTTTTCAGATGAATCACGCTTCAATTTGTGGACCCATGATGGCCGTGTTCGTGTTAGACGTTATGCCGGTCAACGCTGCCTTCCTGAGTGTATTATTGAACGACATAGTGGTCGAACACCCGGAGTTATGGTCTGGGGTGCGATTTCGTATCATGGACGATCCAATTTGATACGAATTGAGGGTAATCTCAATAGCAACAGGTACGTCCGTGAAGTGCTACAGCCCGAAGTCGTTCCTTTCCTTCAAGGCATCCCTGGAGCTATCTTTCAGCAGGATAATGCACGCCCACATGTTGTTGCGCGGACTGTTCGAGACTTCTGTTCAGCACAACGCATGCAACTTCTTCCTTGGCCTGCTTATTCACCGGATATGTCGCCTATTGAGCACGTGTGGGATATGGTTGGTCGGCGTCTCGCTCGTGATCCGCGTCCTGCAGTTTCCAAAGACGAACTTTGGTTGCGCATACAAGCGATATGGAATTCTCTTCCTCAAGCAGATATTCAACATCTGTTTGACTCCATGCCACGTCGTAAAGCAGCACTTATTGCAGCGCATGGTGGCTGCACCAAATACTGATTTCGGACGCTTAATTTGTTTCTTTTGTTTTGAAAATTTCATCATTTATTTGTATCAGTACAAGTCGTTTCTGCATTAAATTTCATTTGATTCTGATGATTCTTTCATGGTGTTGCATTTTCTACAAACAGTAGTATATTAAGTCTTACAATATCAAAATAAAAATAGATAAATTATACCTCATCATTACATAAACATTTTATTTAAAATATTCACTCTATCATTAATGCATAGCAACACGGATTAACTACTACATAAGATTCTTCTCAGAAAAATTTCGGTCAAATTATGTCTCGACGCTACAATAAACCTTTCATATTCCTGAGCTTCTACACAAAGGATTACAATTATGAGTTGATTTGAAGCAGAGGCACGTTTCAAGGTTTGGACATTCCATTTGTTCGCAGACAAATCCAAGTTTCGAAGCAGTTTATTGATTTGGAGTATTTCATTGATTCCAAAATTCTATGACAGCGACTTTCGACTTAATCTCTGTCACGACTGGGAAACATAAATTTAAATAATATTTAATCATATCAGCTGAAGGATACTGGTTTCGGATTAACTTACAAACAGAAGATACTGAATATTTCTTAACGAAAATAGGGAACCAGAATTAAATTATAATTACCCCTATTAATTTAGGCCAAACTATGTGACTGATTGATTAGCATTTATTATCGTACAATTATACTAAATCTTATTTCGTTTAATTGCCACCTAAGGACTATTATATGATAGAATTTTGATGTCAGACCTTATAATATCCGATTGGCATCAGGTGACGAGAACGTTACTAGAACAATTTCCACATTTGTACATCAATCTTGGCTTAAGTTTCAATAAATTACATTTATACTGTCATAAATTGAGAAATAAAGTTAAATGTGAAGTTTGTTGGGAATTTATGTCTCAGAAACTTTTTTTTTAAGTTTGGGTTTTTCATTCACCAGAAAATATTGTGACATTGGGCTATTCGCGGTTTCTCTTCACTAACCTTGGGGACTTTTAATTAAGATTGATTGCTTTTTCTAAACAACCTTTGCCCAACCAAAAATGAAATGTGATTTTGGTAAAACAAGTAGAAATGAAGTGAAGCGGAAGAGTCAGGAAATATATAAACTCCGACTGAGAGTCGCGACAGAGAGGTTGAAGGAGAAGTGGAAAGAAAGGTTGAAGGAGGAGTTGAAAAAAAGGTTGAAGGAGGAGTTGAAAGAGGTGGAAAGAGAGGTTGATATAGGAGATTGGATTAGAAGTTGAGTGAATAGGATACTGGGAATGGAAAAAAATTGCTTTTACACTCTGTAACACAGTCATTTAACACAAACTGTTTACACACTCCTGTGTCGGCCGAGGAGATCGTCTTCACCTTCTTTCTCTGATTAACTAATTGTTAATTAACGTAATAATTAGAAGCAATTCAAGGCTATTGGTGACAAGTCTCGTAATTTTAAGATTCAATTAAGTGACGAGGACTCACCTGAGTTGGCCATTTGCTGTGGAAACTTTCACAACCCACAAAAAAGAGTACTTAGATCTTTGACAGATATGCAGTGACTCTCTTCTACAACGTTAGAAGTTAAAAGGCCTTACTCAACCAGC
>BMAW01104834.1:16868-47900 GCA_019974015.1 Nephila pilipes
TTAACAGGAATTAGGACTCAAACCAACGAATCGACAGACATTGATTTCTGTGGAGTATTTTTACGGGAAGCAGCTTATTATAACGTTTGTTGCTTGATTTCTTGTGTATAAAAATGAATTCAGGTGTCAAGATGACAACAATTTGACGCGCCGTCAGTCAAATTTTAATTTGACAGCAAGCGGCTTCAAATCAAAACTAACGTATAAATCATATTCATAAAAGTTGGCAGCTCATAATGATAAGTCGCCTCCTTGATAAAGTCATCTGTTATCAAAAAAGCCATTTGTTGTCATTATCATCTTCTTTTAACTTTCGTTCTCATTTTAACATGCTATCTCTTTTTAAAGTTCTTAAGAATCAAACCCCAGCGAAATTGTACTATTTAATCATCTCCCGAAGTTACTCCAAATTTGACTTTCTTATAGATAATATTTTTATTCTGAATAGATTTGCCTTTTTACTAATGGTTTCAATTAATTTTGTGATGTTTGTAATTTTTTATTTCTAATAATTTAATTTAAATTTCTATCAGTTACAATTTGTAATTTAGTATATTATTTTATTTAATTTAAAACTACGTCTAATTAACATTAATAATTGAAGATATGTATATATATATATATTGTAATCATGCAAAAACATATTTAAATTGCAATAATTTTTGAATTTGTGTTATAAGGTTGTAAATATAAAATTTTAAAAATTCCCGAAAACCTGCATTAAGTTTTCGAAACAATGTAGAGCTCCTATTTTTGAATACTTTATTATGTTGCACTAAACAAAATTGTGCAGTTAATTTTGGTAATGAGATACTTTCAAGATCAATAATTATTTTTAATGACCATTTTTTTACGGTTGAAAAAATTTCAATAAATTTACCTTTTTTGTACCCTCACAAGTAATTACTTAAATATTAATGTGTCCAAAGTTTATTTTGACTGAAATTAAGTTTAAATGTATCACTGAAATAGTTTTAATTGCTGTGTTTTGAAATCCGAACTTTTAGAAATTTCAAATTTTTATGACGATTTTTGGAACTTTGGAAAAAGAGGAATTGAATCTTAGATTTACTATATGTTCATCTAAATTCAAATGCTGTGATTCAAACATTTTTTTAAAAAGGAAATATCCCTAATTTTCTTTTTCCGTTGAGAGGTTGAAAAAATATTCTTAAAAATAGATGTAAAATATAATTAGATATTTTTATTATATTTAAAAAATACAATCGAAAAATGAATTAAAACTATTGCTTATTTATACTATATTTTAAGATAATTTTCTTTCATGGTAATTTTAAATCATAAATTAAGAAGAAAAGAACATACACAAGTTAACAGATGCTTTTAAAAATCTATATAAGTCTAATATTTCTAAAATAAAATCTAAATAATAAAAAAATGTACACACACTCAACAAATAATTCTAAGCAAAATTTTGCAAAAAGAGGAAAATAAATCTCATTTAACAGTCAAAAAGAGTCATATTTTAATAATTATTCAATTATATATAATGGTTAAAGCATACAAGAAAATATTAAATTGAATATTTTATGCTGATGTAATTATTATTGCTATAAAATGATAATAAAACAAGTCATTACGTATTAATTTCTTCTTAACACTAATACTTTGAAGTGACTATAATTGAAATAAAATTATTGTGAATCGGTTGGAAAAAATTAAGATTAAATTAAACAAATCACACTTTACTTGTATTTTGAAAAGTAATCAGGGACGATACTTTGTGTTTGTGTGAAAACAGAAGCTATTTTTGTGCATAACATACAGATTTATATTTATTGTAACATTATATTTTTCTATCCTTATACACCGTATATAAGCGCCTTTTTATTTATTACATAATCAATCCACAGAAAATTTCCCTCCACAAATAATCTTAGATCTATATGTAATGTGCTACATTCTGCAGATCAGAAAAGAAATTTATCATAACATTTCTCAATATCGCAATCAGACTGAACTACATTACTAAGGTAGGGTAAACTAGCTGATTTGAGTCACACAGCTATCAAGCACTCTCCCAAAAGAAATCAAATCTTCGTATCGGATGGTCATAGTAATGAACTTTGACCTTCGAAGAGCAAAACCTATACAGAGAAGTAAATTGAAGTGATAACAATTGACGATTGGAGCTGATCAACTGAAAAAGAAATTGATTAACCTTTCTTTCTCTACCCCATGACCTTTTTTATAACAATACAAATTAAATATCAAAAATATCTTGCCATGTAATGAGATTATTGTAAGTTGACAATACACAAAAGCAATTGTCATTTAACAATACACCTGTCCCTCGATTTACACGGTTAATTGGTTCCTGAGAAAACCGTGTAAAGCGAAAATTAAAATTTTTGTATGATAAACCGAGTAAATCGAAAACAGCTATAACCATGCGTTTTAAACCATTTATTCAATATATATTATAAATTCAAAGTGTTTTCAATCATTTATTCAATATAAAATAAAATAAAAAACAAAATTCAAATTCAAACAAAATTGAGATAGTTATTATAAATTCAAAGTGTTTTCATCTACACTGCTATCACTTTCACTTTCAACGACAGGTCTTCTTCTTTTACGGGTTTGTATAATTTCACTTTCATCGCTCGATAATATTATTTCATTAGACGCTGTTTCGGTAGTTGATCTATTAGGATTGATTTCATTTCGGCGAGACATAGAAATAAAATTTGTAATTAGTGACTGTGATTTGTTTTTAGTAAGTAAGAACGTTGTAGAGTTCCTCATATTCATTTAAACATTCATTCATATTTCGTTGAAATCGTTGTTTCGTTGATAAAAATATATGTACTATTGTGAATTACGACGCACTGAAAGGTAATCTTGACGCATATACATGCACATGTGGTGTTACCAAATCAATGAATTAAAATTATGCGGAATTTGACAGTTTGACAATTTTTTTTTATTTGAATTTAAAAAACCGTGCAAATCGAAAACGTGTATATCGAGCACCGTGTAAATCGAGGGACGGGTGTACACAAAAACAATTGTCATTTGATTAACTAATCAAAAAATAGAACCTATTTTTAAATAATCGATGGAACATTATTTTTAGGAGCTCATTTTGTAGTCTTATTGGTATTTAATCTGGAAATTAGTTTAGTCAAACTGAATCAAAATGAAATAAATTATAACAAGTTATAATTAGAATCAATTTGAGCTCAGATGTTTCATTATAAAAAAAAGTAATATGTTTTGAAGTAACATATTGAATATTTGAAATATTAAAATTTGTGAAGTATATAAGTGTGCTGGTATAATTTAAGCATTATACTCTATGTTTAAATTACGATTCAGAGCCAATTACCGCATATTTAAATATTTACTTTGGTTGTATTGACGTCCATCTTGGATAACAGCGTATACTTTTAAACCATGATGTAGTGGCGAAGAAAAATCTTCACTCCTGATTTTCACACTCTGCAACCTTAAGAGTCTGAGAGCCTTAATGTACAGAAATTTCTTTACTCCCTATGATGAGAATTTTCAGAAACAGGACTCGAATCTGTGGATCAACATTCATGAACATTGTCAACTCAACATTCACAATAATTACTATTCAATCACTCTTTTAAATGTTCTGTATATACTTGTAATTAAGAAGCCTGTTCCTTACAGAAATAAAAATAGGTAATAATCAGTTTACAAAAAATATCTTCACACTTTTTTACATATTTAGAAGGATAACAGATATGAAAATAATATCTAATTTGCATCGTTTTTGAATCTACCAAATCTTAACAATACTCATGTAATTTTAACCGAAATAAATGAGTAAGTATAAAGTGTTTAAACTTGTCTAACTGTCGAATTACTTTGAGAAGGAATAAAAGTTATTTGTTAAATCCTTCTTTCCGGTATATATAACTTTTGATTTATGGTTTACGAACTATGGCATTTATTAAACAGAAGTCTTCGCGGCGAGTGCACGTGTCAAGATCGATTTATTGCAAACGAATGTTAAGTCAGAAGGAAAGTTTCATCTGGTTTCAGTCCCAAGAATTTTACTTTTTTAGCGTCTGAGAAAAAATTTTCATGTTTATTGAAACTATGTGTCACTTACGTTTGTATTTTATCGAGAATAGTTAAATCTAATAAATAGTTTTATTTTTGAAGCACTTTTTGAAATTCAGATTACCCCTCCATTTTCAATTTCAGGAAACAGTTTTTATTATTTTCCATCAATTCTTTCATATTTTGTAATTTTTTATTATATTAAACATTTGATTTTTAAAGTATAATGCATTAATCTCACTTTATGTGTTTTTCCTATTTTTTTTATTCATCTATAATATATATATATATATATATATATATATATATATATATATATATATCAGCCTATCAGTGGTCTAGTTGTAAAGAATACTTACTTTTCTCAAGTTTGCACTTTTTACACATTCTGTGGACTATTTTACTTGTTTACAAATATCAATATTTTATACAATCAACCAGCTAACAACCAAACTACAGCTTTTATCTTTTTTGACTTCCTTATAATGATGACGATTTGGTATTTAAATTTTAATATCTAATTTTAGAAATTTCATTTTTGGAAGATTGCTATACTTATTCACTCAGCTGATTAAATTTTTTGTCAGTAATGTTCTTAATTGTTTTTAGTACTTTATGATATTTTGCTATTTTTCCCTATTCTTGCGAACAATGACATTTATTCTTTTATTTTTGTTACAGATCTCATTTGCACTTTGAATATTTCCAGTTCAGCCTAAGAAGTCGCAAAGTGGGAAAGGTGGTACCAATAAACTAGCTTACCCCACATATTCGGTCCTCAAACCAAAATTACTTTCTGGCTTGTAAGGTTGTTTTTTTTTTTTTTCTTTTCATTTTCTATTTTTATTCACCATTTCTTTTCGTTTTGGCTCTGAAAGTTTTACTACCCTACGTTTCAAACACACACACACACACACACGCACACACATATGTAAATTAATTCATTTTGTTGTTCGATAACAACGGGATCTACCTTATAGTGTTGTTAAATATCGTACTTATGGAAACCAATTCAAAATAATAGTACCCGTTTCATAAAGTAATATAATTCCAAATGACATTAGATCGCTCCGTATGGGAATAAACCGATCAAGATAAAGGGATTCGTTTCGTTTTCGCTTGCATAGAGAATGTGTCGGCCGTTTAAGCGTGAGGGATATCTAGTTTCCATGTACAATGCCCTCAGCGTAAATGAATAATAAATATCCTTAACACACACACACATATATATATATATATATATATATATATGTGTGTGTGTGTGTGTAAGAATTTCCAGCATATTATCAAAGAATGAATTTTATTTTCTAATGTACTGCAAAACCAGTTCCTCAGGTACTCGATAGATGGCACCACGAATCAGCGGCATGTGATAGCTGATGCAGCGCCACCTATTCCAGAATAAAACTGAGCGACAATTCGTTCTCGCTCTCTTTCCTCCAATTTCCTCTTCTCTTCTCCTTCGCATTACCCTCTTCGGAAGTATGTTCCGAATGCCCAGATGCGTTTCCACGTCCATCGTTGATTTGGGATAAAAGTTAATTAGACAGCCATCATCCATCTCGGAAGAACTATTTACTCCTAATAGGGATAACCTGTATATAGTTCAATGTGTAAATATCGTCATCTCTCCAAATATTAAATGAAGTAACACAAGTTGAGCCTCATCATTGAATTCCTACGATATTACCATAGAATTCGGTACTGGAATTATCCCCCCCAGACAACCTGTTCTTTGCGTAAGAGCAAACTATCGTAGATTCGGGATGTACAATTTCATCACTCCACCGTCTACATACAGTGCTACACGAAAGTCAACATACACCCTTTAAAATTAACGAAACCAAGTGTTTTACTTTATTTATTCGAGAAATATTTTCAATTTTGATTAAATTGATTACAAAATTTTAAAACAAATATACAGTTAGCTTAATTTAAGCAATATAAATAAGATAAATTTTGAAAGAAGAAAAAATTTGTATTTCATAACTCACAAAAATCAACATACAGCAACTTTAAATTTTGAATTTTACAAAGTCAATACTTTGTTGGCCCACCTTTTGCTTTTTTCACATCTCTTAAGCGATTGGGCATCGAAAAAACCAATTTTTGGGTAACAGTTGCGGGTATTTGACTCCACTCCTCTCGCAAAGCCCTCTTAAGATCTTCTTTGTTTCTAATTTGGTGATTTCGAATTTTTCTATCCAATTCATCCCATAAATTTTCGATGGGATTTAGGTCAGGGCTTTGGGGTGGTGAATGCAACTGGTTTGGAGTGTTGTATAATAGCCATTCTTTAACAACACATGCGGTATGTTTTGGATCATTATCTTGTTGAAAGATCCAATTGTTTTGCATGTTTAATTTTCGTGCTGATTCCTTCAAATTGTTTTTTAATACGTTCAAATACACGAAGCGATCCATAGTGTTTTCTATAAATACCAAATTACCCACTCCTGTGGCTGACATGCATCCCCAAACCATTACTGAACCACCGCCATGTTTTATAGTGGGAATGAGGTTTTTCATTTGGAGCTCTGTACCAGGTTTTCGCCAGACTTTTTGTTTTCCATCATAACCGAAAATATTGAATTTTGACTCATCTGTAAATATAACTCTTTTCCAATATTCAAGATCATCTTTTTCATGGAGTTTTACAAATTTTAAGCGTTTCTCTCTATTTATTGTGCTGATGAATGGCTTTTTTCGTGGAATTCTACTATTAAATCCTTCCGATCTAAGGTTTCTTCGAATACACTCAGGATGTATACTGATATTTTTAACTTTTTCGAGGTCTTTAGCTATGGCTACTGCAGTGGTTTTCGGATCATTTCGAATTTTCCTGACAACTTCTCTTTTATCCCTATCACTTAATTTTGATTTTCTCCCATTGCGTGGTTTGTTTTTAGTGCTTTTAGTTAAATTAAAGTTTCTAATAATTGTTTGAACTGTCGACCGACTTCTTCCTACAATTTTACTGATTTCACTAAGTGATTTAGACTCATTCTTTAATTTTACTATCAATTCTCGAATATCCAATGATGTTTCTCTTCTTTTTGGTGGCATAATCTATTTATTTAGATAAAAAAAACTAGTTTTACTGGAAAGTCAATAAAAATGGTAAACGGTTTTAAAATAGCAATAAAATACTTACCAACACTACTTGAAACGATTTGTATGTTCACTTTCATGAGTTGAAGTGTGGGAGAAAATGACTTTTTTTAATTGTAAATAATGTAATTTAAATTGTTTTCAGTTTATTTGAGAGAAAAGTTATTTAAAGTATAGTGGTAGTTAACTAGTGAAACAAAATTGTAATATGTCAAACTTTTTAATAAAAAAAATTGAAGTTTTAACGGTGTATGTAGACTTTCGTGTATCACTGTATATATACAGGTGTCCAAAAATTAAGCATAATTCTTAAAATGTGAAAATGTAAATATTGAGGAATGTGTTCGAAATAACTCATGAAGAACTAGCTGTTGAAGATAAAGCTAGGTCTTTATGCGAAGCATTTTAGTCCTCGTCTGCATGCGAAACACATATGCACCACATAACACTTTGTTGGAAAACTGGCCCACTCGGCATAAGCAGTTCTGAGAGGTTTCGGGCAATGCATGTACGTAGAAAATGTATTAAAGAATGATAGTTACGAAACAAAGTAGAATGATTGCTGACTCCAAGACAATAACTGACATGTTTGCGCAAAGAGAAATCTTTGGAACTCACGAATCTGGATAATAACAACTTGGTACGTCCAGAATTCTAAGTGTCTAGAATTCTAGAATTCTTAGTGTGAAAACTTAATACTGTGGCACAGGTTTCAGAGAGTGGGAAAGGTTAATAGACGACAAGTAAAAAGTAGGGCAAGTGTCACAACCATTACTCTTAGACTGATATCTGAAATTTAAAGAGCGATGTCGGAGGGCAGAAGTGCCAGAAATCTAATTTAACCCTCACCGCTGCTCTAGGAGTGCTATTATCCAAACACACTGCTTACAGGAGATTCAGTCTTGATGGTTCCTATTCCAGATAACAAGATATATGTATTCCCCACATATAAACGCGCTCGCATGCCCTGGAGTTTGGGACAAGACGCAGATATGTTCAGTAACGAATGTTTCTTTACTTTAAATATCGATTCTCATCAGCTGACGATGTCGTGGAGAAGGGGAATTCGTTTGCACATTAGAAACACCACGAGAAAGCATCGTTTTCCATAAAGTGCAATCATGGTGTGGGTAGTTATCATGCTCATCTGGCAAGCACATCATATTTTTAAATGGATTATATAACTGCTGAAATATATACAAATGAAGTTCATGAGACTTTTGTTTGCCAGTTTCGAGGTGCCGTTGGTCCTGACTTCATATTTATTAATTATTACGTGTTTTGTCAATGTACGAAGCCTGATTGACGACTTCCTTGAAATAGAGAATTTCGAACGCATACTTTGACCTTCTCACTCTCCCGATCTGAATGCAATCATGTATATGTGGTATATGCTAGGGAGATATTTTGAAGCCTTTCAGGACTCACCAAGTTCCATTTGAGAACTGATAAGTCCTCTCTGTGACTTTTGGAGTTATTTGAGCTCATAACTCATCCACTATGTCTTAATAATTAAGGGAAATCATTGTGGAGTGGCGTGCCAGGTAGCTAAAAATGGCAACACACCTTTTCAAATGTAACTTCATTTTTTATTTTATTTCTTTTTATAAAAGTTTGAACTCCTCTGCCCAGTTTAGTTTTAAACTGTTCCTTTTGATAATAAAAATGATTATCATTCTTTTTTGCGTTGTTTTTTTATTCTATAACCATTTTACACTTATATATTGAGTTTCCCGCAATTCCACTCAATTTAGAATTTCTTTATTATTCCCATGATTACTAGTTATGTTTCACCTTACCACTGTATACATAAACCTTGAATCCTATGATAAAATTAAATTTTTCCAGATACTAATTTAAGCAGTG
This sequence comes from Nephila pilipes, assembly GCA_019974015.1. NCBI lineage: Eukaryota > Metazoa > Arthropoda > Arachnida > Araneae > Nephilidae > Nephila > Nephila pilipes. The sequence goes on from BMAW01104834.1 coordinate 25,905, forward strand.
GAATTCTTGTAGGTGACACCTCAGTAATTTAACTTTTGTTCAATATTAATTTTGCTTCACTGTTTATGAATGACACACGTAAAGGCATTTCAAAGATTATTGGTGATTGGCCTCGTAATTTTGAACATCAATCAAGGGAAAAATAAATTTTGCAAAAAAAATATTTTCTTGAAACCTATCTATAGCCAAAAATTACATTATTAATTGTTAAGCGTACAAAATACCTGTATAAGTACACCACTCACAGTTATAAGATAAATATCTACTGCGTTTCCCGACTTAAGTTACATTTCCAAATTATAAGGGCGGGTCATTTCTCCTAAAACACCGTCTTTCCTATGACTCGCAACCAGTAGCAGCAAGCATAAACCATATCTTGCAATAAATACTCATTTTTTTTCAGATGCAAATTAAAACGCACATAGATTGCAGAAGAAAAATCAACTTCAACTTCTAAGATAATAGTCCCAAAATATTTCTGTCTAGATACAATTCCTTCACGAAATATTTAGATTTCAAATGTCAGATTCTTTCCTGCTGTTCATTCATTCTTTACTGAAACTGTACAATTTATAGTATTATTTATTGCAAGTAACTTATTTGTTTCCATGAACAATCTCCACAGTATTTTGTCAAATATTTTTTCTCTAAAACATTAATTTACTAATACGTTTGACTATGTAAAATTTATGTTTCAGTCACCTTTTATGTAACTAGAATTTTAAGTTTGTGACGAATCCAAAAAAAGAATCAACATAGGCAATCTAGATTATTCATTTACGCAGTTAGCAATAATCTGGTCTTTAACATCCTTTGTCGTTGTAGGTTTTAAATAAACTGCAAACTAAAGTTTCCAGTCTCATTCCAGAGCATATAGAACTTCTTTTAGAAATACGTTTTCTTCAAGAAGAGAATTTTATACGTATCCTGTATCTCACAAAGTCTATTAAAAAAACACTTTTACGTTATAAAATTTATCGCTTAAGTACTTGTTCAATAAACTTATTTTAAGACTTGTAAATTTCTTTTCAACCCACTTCATGCCACAAAATTATTAGCTACCAATCCCCACCAAAAGTGTCGTCAGTTTCCACGCATGGAACCTGTGTAAGCTAAACAACAAGCTCACCCACCCACCTAACACCAAAACGTCTCTAGAACTTTTTCGGAAGTCTTTGAACTCATACTAAAAGGAAGAAAATCGCTTTTACCCTGAGGGGTGTTCTTACAGGAAAAGTGGGGAGGACTGTGACAGACAGACAAAACCCCGAACTCTTACTCCAGGCAAAGAAGAATGTTTATCCGGGACAAACAGGAGATTCTGGGCAAATAGTTCATCCCCCTTTGGTACTACGAGTAGGAGGGATACTCGATTAGGGTGGTTTACGATTTGCAACTCGGCACTCTCTATCTCCTTCCTTCCTTATCTGATGGTCTACCCTTGCATGCAGACGATTCTCTTGAGAACTGAGATTTCGAACAGAGTAAAGTAAAAAAAAACATCTTTAGAAATATATAGATATATGTGTTTTTTCTGTTATCGTAAAAAAAAATACTGTGGAGGGGTGCACTGCGTAAAATAAACATTTCTTTAAGGAGGAGGGGAAGGAATGTTATTTCATTTTCTGAAAGGGAGTCGTTAAAAATGTATGCAAGAGGGAATGAAAACCCAAACACAGGAAGTGATGCTTTTTGGCACTTTTTCCAGCAGTGATATGTAATTTTTTTAGAGTTCAATTTCGAAAACTCAGAATTTGATATTTGTTTCACTGCATTCCACAGTTTTTGTCCCAAACAAATCACGTTATTGCTATTTATGCAAAAGGCAGTTTTAAAAGATTTTTTACTATCATTTGGTATGTGCTGTCAAGTTTCTTTATATGAAAACGTTACAGTTCTAGAGAAAAAAAATCGATTAATCGAAATTTTGATGCACATAAATATATAATGTAAGCTTATATTAATTTTCTTACGAATAATAGTTATTTATTGTTTATATTATTTAGGGATACAAGCATTTGAAAATTTATATTATATTAAGCATTTGAAAAAAATTTCAAATATGTATGCAATTTACAAAATTACTTGCAATGTATTAGAAATCGAATGTTTGTAAGCGAAAGACGAAGCAAAATTTTTGGCGAAAATAATTTCTAAAGTCTGTGTGGAAATAACCTTTTGCTGTAATCTTTTACTGTAATATAAACTTTTACTCATAGAGGTAAAAAGTTGTAGAAGAACATTAGGAATAAATCCTAAACCTTTTCTTAAAGTTTGAAATGATCCAATGCTTATCTTCTTAAAGGTGTTTTTGATTAATTCATCTGCATTATCATCATTTTTGTGTTTATCTTGATCGAAGCAATAATCTAATATGTTATGATCCCTCAGGTAAACAGTGGCCTCGGAAGCCCAGTGATCATGGTTTCGGACTCATGGCGATGGTTTTCATTCAGTCGCGGGTTCGATCCTTGGCTGCCAAAGACCCGCCGGGGTGATGCACGTTAAATATGTCAGGGTCCAAAATCTTCCCGTTGGCGTGGTGTGGATGTTAGGAGAGGGGGTGCCAGCTCAGGTGTCGTCCTCGTCACTTGACCGGGATTCAAAATTACGAGGTCCGTCGCCAATAGTCCTCGTGTTGCTTCTAGTGCGACGTTAATAAAAACTAAACTAAACCCTCAGTTAACCAGCACAATTAAGTTCTTAGAAACTTATTCGATACCGAAAAAAATATCTTTACTGCAAAAAATCAGGATTCCTAAAAGAAATTCAATAAATATAGACATTCAATTTGCAGATGTTCAAAATACGGAGGTTCAACCCTACATAAGACATAAATCTGCTTTTATACGAGACTTTTTTTTTTTTTTCATTTTCTTTAACCTTTCAATACTGATGGATTTTAGACAAGTTTGATGATTCCAAAAATTATCAATAATCAATTATTTATAAATTACAGCTAAATTTCTTATATTTGGATTTCAATTGTTGAAAAATTTCTATTGTGTATAATTATAAGAATTAAGTTCGTTGTATCAGGATATCCCCATTCAATTACAGCATTACTATGTCTAAAGTTATTGAATATTCATATATAAACAACTATTTAAATATTTAATGTATTAACTGTAGTTTATTTAAGCCAAATAATACTTCTCTAAGTCTTAATTTGGCATTTTGTTTGAATAACGAGTAATAAAATACCATTTCCAAATTCTCTCATACAAAGAAATTAGTAGTATTAAGAAATTGGCAGTTATGGTTCAGAATTAATGGAATACTTTAGTTGAATTAATTGTGTGTGATATTGCGACCTTATTTTAAAAATATATTTACTTTTCAGTAGTATTTATTAAAGTGTATACTATTTGATACTTTATCAGATTTTATAAACACTTCAAAATCCCAAAATCCCATATTATATCGAGAATTATGATTTCATGACTTTCCTGTTCAATGAAGGTAAACAAACTTATATTAAACTTGTTAATATATTCAGTAAGCAGTGTGCACAGGGACTATATAATAGTCACGATCTTCATTTTAATAATATAGTATGGCAATAAATTTTTACTGCAGGCACTAACTGAAGAAAGTATCCATGCTTGCAATGCTTATGATAAAATTTAGATGAATTTCGTGAAATTTAAGAGCTTTTCTTTTACCATAAAAGGAAAATTGTTATACTTACCTACAATGTTCAGTATTTTACAGCCCTTCCGGTTAATTTTAAATCATAGCAACTGCTACTAATTTTAGTGTTTTCTGGATACTAGAGATATCTACGTTGCTCGGTATAAATTGATACTACAATGCATTATTGAATTGTCGTTTCGCTGATGATCGAAAGGAAAGGGTTAGATTATATTTGTGGACTCTAGTTATCAAAATTGCTATTGAAATTACTTGCAAAGAGCTTAAGGTAGTTGTATACACGGATTTTATGATTATGTTCTGTTTTGTTATTTTTTCGCTAGCTATTTTGAAATATGATAGAGTTGCATATCTATTTAAGGTATATGTAAAACATAGTTTAATCTAGAGTTCCATTTTATAAAGTTCAAATGAAACTTAAAGGTATTTGAAGATATAAAATGCTTCAAATTTTACTTTTTATGTTTTGCTGTTAAAAATAGAGGGCGCTTTTCTGATTCCGAAGATGAATAAGAATTTGATAAACAGAATGCTAGAGAAAAGGGAATTTAAAAATTGTAAAAAAACACTCTACACCATTGAGAAAAGTACTATATTTGATGGGTTTTCTTAAAATTATTTTCAAATTGTTTTTCTCAGGATAAGCAGATAAAATTCCATATTGAGGACATGAAATTCGGGGAATTCTTACAAATGGAAATTGCTTTATATTCCTCGTCTTCAATATCACAGTTATAAAAATATGGTTAAAGAAAAAAAATTTGTTTTAGAATTTGGATCGATCGTGTTAAATATAAAAGGTCGTACGAAAAGAATTTTTTTTCTTCTTATTCGTTTTAAACCAAACTCGTGTTAAAACAGAATAGGTGTACTCGACTTACAAATATAAATACACCAATCAATTATTAACAGTTCACACATAATTATTTATATTTATAAATATAATTTTCTATGCATAAAAAGATTGGCATAAATATACTGATACCTCATTGTTAAAATATTAACTCCATCGCTTTCAATTTTAAATAGTGAGATTTAAAACGTCACAAAGTAAGCTCATTTTTCCTCAGAAAACTTAAAGTATTCCTCGGTCCTCTTCTAGTTCTAACCGATGTTCTTCTAAAGATTTACCGGTTTCAAACGATGTACTTTGGAACATGTCTTCCCAGTTAATAACTCATTCATACAGTGTAACGACACCCCTAAGTTATCTCAAAAGGTGAAAATCACCTGTATTCCATCTTTATCACGCGAAATATTGATTCTAAAATTCTAATTACTAACTCCCTGGAGGCACTAATGAACATATTTTTCAACTTCTAAGGAAGCTGATATTCTCTTTTTTTTTTTTGAACGACGGCCCCATTTCCCGTATCCTATATGGCTCACCTTTCTTAATATCCATACAAAGACAGAGATTCTTTTTTTACATATTGTACATCAGCGATGGGGAAAAAAGAACTCTTCATTTTTTTCTGAGCTTTGCCAATGTTCTTTTTTTTTTTTGCTCATTGAAAACGATCGCGATGGGATGTTTGAAAAAATAGAATGTCCTCGGGGTGGTGGAGGAAGTGTTTTTCCATCCTGTCGCTAATTGCCTGGAAGGTGGTTGGGTGATAAGAATAGTACCTTCAATTCTTGTCATCAGAGCTGTCGTTAAGGTAGCGATCGATTGTCAGGGGGTGGGGGATGAAAATGATCGATTCTTTTCATAACTTCCTTTGACAGAAGGATTGATTTTGGGATCGTTTCAATCCATTGGATCCAAAAAAACTATTAGTCTTAACTAGAGAGGCGTTTTCCTAAAAGGCTACAAAGAAAATTCAAGACATTTTGCTCAGGCATTTGAAATGTTTAAAAGAGTTATCTTGAGTTTAAACCTTAAATAACCAAATTTTTTAGGTGTCTCAAATACTTTAACATCTATTGTTAAAAAACTATCACAACTATAAATATAATATATCACAACTATAAATATAATATATCACAACTATAAATATAATATATCACAACTATAAATATAATATATCACAACTATCAATGTAATATAGCATTACTAAGAATATTTCTTAATTTGAAATTCGAACATTTCTCAAAAAAGCCAAAAAAAAAAAAAAAAAAAAAAAAAAAAAAAACTTTGGTAAAAAAAAAGTATATTTCTTTTTTTGTAAATTTGCTTGCAAGGAGTTTCAGTTTTTGATTTTGTCATACTTCTATTTCTGGACTCTAACACTCTTCTGTCCAAAAGACTGTGGTTCTCTGAAACCTCTTGTTCTGTTTCAGAAGTAAAAATAAATTCTTCTGAAGTACTTAGACAGGAATTATTTTTTTAATCCTCAGGTTCAGCAAATACACCAAACACGTGTAATTTTACCATCAATGAACGGAAAAGATCTGATACAATAATTTTCGGCAATTTAAAATTGTTTAGTTATAAACTAAAATCTTTAAAGAAAATACCTGCTCACTCAATACTTATCTCAGTTATTAGAAAAAATGATTTTAAAATTAAAAAAAAAAAATTCATAGAAGTATTGATGAAGCTTAGTTATTATTAAGAAATATAGAGCTTATTTCGAATATGAATTGATCCTTACATTCATAACGTTATAAATTATAGCTATTAATTTCATTACGTTTGGCTTCAGGAAACCTTAGATTGATATAATTCTCACTAGCGAGAAGGCATACTTCAACTTGTTGAGTTTTCTAATGACGATTTTCGAAGGTCAAGGAACGCCAAGAGAAATATATTCTTCTGGAGGGAGACTATGTAACGAATAATAAATAAGAATTCGTTTCAATCTGAGTTATTTTTAGTAATATTTAAAAATATACGATACTCTGGGATAATAATTTAAAATCCTATGATTGTTTGAATTACCTTATTCTTGAAAACCAAGCAAATAATCATTAACAGCTGTAATTTGCAACATTATGTACGTATGTAACATAACTTTTATCATTATATCTCTGTTATTTCTCAGGAATAATTAAACTTAACGATAGCCCCTCGTAAATATTTCTATCTCAGTTTCTTATGATACACGTATAAAAGAGTTTTTTTTTTACATTTACGCAATTAACCGAAAATATTTATTGAATTCTTAAGAATTCTATGTTATCTTGAATAATCTGGAAAAATCACCACTTTTAAAATATCGATGTTTTGAATGATAAGTTCAAAATTATTAAAATAAATTATGTGCGTACGCAAATCTCACTTTATAGTACATTCCACTGACTTCTTGTAGTAACACTCAAACATACACTCTGATTAAGTATAAAAGTAACGTCAACTTTTAACAATAAAAGGAATCTGAGCAAACGATTATTGGACAAAAATCAAACTGGTATTAAAATATTAAAATAAATGCAAACGATAAAAATCTAAATGAAATATATCGTAAGGGAAATGTAATTGCTATTGCTGTGTAAAATAAAAATAAAATAAATTATTACATATTAAATTATTCTCAAAATATTATTGCTTAAATTATATAGTTACTTAAAGTTTCCTATTTTAGCCACTTTACTCGAAATATTAATTAAAAATGTAAAAAAAATGTACTGAAAATGGGGAAAAAATAAAGTAGGATTTTCAAATGATTTCTCTAAATTGAATAAACGTAGTGTTACTTCAGAATCACAATAATAACTATTTATTACACTTTTAAAATGTTCAGTAATGTATTTTATGCTTATACTTATGTTGACACATGTTACATTGAATAGTTTTAACTTTTAAATCATATTTAATCAGAAGAAAGATATAAGGGAAAAAGAATACTGGAGCTTAATTATGACAGAAGTACATATTTTTATACTTGCGTTTCGTAGTTTATTCTGAGTGAAAATTAAAAGTGAAAACTATTTTAATCATATTTATTCACTTTGAAATATGTTCTTCTCGACAAAAATTTGAAAGTGAGAAATGATGTTTTTAATTCGTTACATTTGTCACGTTGGGCTATTCATTATTTTCTCTTCACAAACTTCGTAGTTAAAGAATTGTCACTGAACTTGAAATTATTATTTCAATTTTGAGGATTCAAGCGAGTTCCACTATTAGCATTAATCTATGTGTTTACTGTCGAAGAAAATTGTGAAATTAGTAATTAATGGGCCGGTAAGAGATTTCTTACTTGAATCATAAGTTAAGACTATGAGTTGGGTTTAAGTTCTAGAGTGAGTGACCTTGGATATTCTGCATTGACAGTAAATAATTTCGTTTGCTTAGTCTTGTGAGTTCTCATTTAAAGTTTTGTAGTTTTTGTTTAATATATTATTTTGGGATATGGTACAAGAGCCGAATAATTTGTTACATATATTTCACCCACACCTTATTGATAGGAATATAATAGCTGACGTTTAAATGAATTAGAAAAGTTCCGTGTTTACTACTTATCTAGCATTTGCAATACGAGTACAACTTCCCTTTATTTGGAGACAAAAATCACGAATATTGACAAAAAAAATTCATTTTGACTTCGAATTTTATTTATATTTAATCACATGGTATAACAAACAAAATTTCTTTGAAAATGTTATAGGAATATTCATTTGCTCTTTGATTGTTCTTCTGTATTTTCACCAGTAGCTTTGTAATAGTTTATCACGCATTTCACTATTCAAATAATTTATTAGATTATTGTATGAAATTATTTGATTTGAGAGTCTCACCTTCTGAAGGAGCTGTGAATTATGAAAATTATCATTTCTGTATAAGAATTGTAGTGAATGAGAAGTAAGGAGATAGACAGATTGTGATGTTGATATATTCGAGGTTTTCTCTCCAATAAACTCCAGAATTTTTTTGTTATTTACATTGCAGGAAATAGCAACTCCCTCCTAACCAAAATGAAACATGATTATATAAATTAAAAAAGATAGGTAGTATATTACATTGAATTAAGAATAATGATATACAGGCGAAATGGAATTGAAAGGAAAGATATGGGAGTTAGAGGGTAATGACAAATCGAAAGGTATTTGTAAATTAGATTGAATCAGCATAATTAATCGCTTGGATTGAAACGATTCTTGGTTAGAGTAATAAGAGTTGAGTTAATTAGAAATAAGAAGTGTGTGAATCGGAATGAGAGATTCGGTTAGTTAATACTTTATTTTTAGAATATAAACTAGGATTAAGTCAATTAAGAGAAATTCGAGAGATCGATCTTGAGTATTCTATTTGGATAATAAAGAAGCTATTCTGTCTTTCTTTGGCGTATCTTCAATTGGAATTTTGAAATTATTGACTATTTACTTAAAATCTTATTAATAGTAGAGTTAAGTAATAAAGGAAATGCGCACAAATTGGGGAAAAAACATTTTTCGATGCAAATCACTCGGCTAGTCTTAAAAAAATTGCGTGAAATTGGCTGTTTTTCAATTTCGACACTGAAGAAACAAAATTTTCAAAAATTTGTTATTTTTCCAGCAAGCATAATATCTTACATAAACTGAAAGTATTATTTTACCATACATTTGACCATAATCATGAAGAGTATAAATTCTAAAAATAAATAACTCAGCACATGTAAAAACGGATTGAATTAACTAAAGTACATGCTCTGTTTAAACATCCATAAATTCTTATGCAAATATACTGAAAACTGATTCATTAACTTACCAGTCTGCCTCTTATATGCAGTTACATTTTCAATTCGTGCCACTGTGAAAAATGAAGAAAATTTTTCATTACTTCATTCTTGACAGACTGAAAATGAAGATACCTTCATCTATTGAGTCCCATGTATTTTATGTAAATACAAAAGTTCCCGTTACTCTTCCAGCTAGACTCCCAAGGGAAATCATTGCTGATAGTCAGTACTACAAATAAATTTTTCATGAAGAAAAATATCAGCAACCTTTGAACGTTACTCAGATTAACATATCGTAAGAGAATGAAACAACTCTGAATGTAATGCATTCTTGGAAAATGTAGTTTGTAGTGGGAAAACATTTTAGGAAAAAAAGGCTTTTATATTTAAAGAATGTTGTTGTGTGGAGAATAAATTTAAAATATTTATTTGCCCGGAGAGGAGAGCTTTTCAACGAGTGTATTGTGCTTTTATTGGTCAACTTAGTCCCAATAACTAAATATGTCACTCAATGATTCGATAGGAGGTTATGTTTTATCTCATAGCATACCTGTTTAGTTTCAGCACTGGTTTAAATGCTAGAAATTAACGAGCTATCTCATGATGAAAATTGTATCTAAACACAGTATTCTAAAAAGTAGTATTTTAAAAATAAATTATTTCATTTTTTTAGTAAAAATAAATTTACTGATTCTTGATATTTCAAAATAAAGTCAAAAATTCATGATAAAAGAGAAACAATAAAAAACGAATAAATTAGCAAAGAAGGAGATTTAAAAAAATCTTATATTCATGTGGGTATATATATATATATATATATATATATATATATATATATATATAGTGGGATAAATTACCCTCTGTGTATGTATATAATGGGAAATTACCCCGCCATGTTTGCTGAATTTTTGCACGTGGTGATATGACCACATAGGTTTTCTTTACTATAGTGCATTCATGGATTTTGCGTTATTAATAATATTTTTAGCTGTTTCATTTACATTAAATTTCATACAGTGAATTTCTCTAGGTTTGCTTTGTTTGCATTTTCTTAAATGCTTAAATTATGAATTTGTTTGTTTTTCCTCTCTGTTAAAATGCATCTTTTAGTTTATAACTATTTTCAATAAATACTCTATTGATCGGAATAATGAACGCAATAATTCTAGAATAACCCATCCAAACAGCTTAAAGCGAATTACAACAATAAAAATAATATACTACAATATTTTGCTTTCCTACAGAATTTTGTTCCATACAATTTTCAATTTATCTATCTTTTTTGATAATTTGCTGTTAGTCATTATAATACTTCGTTTAATTTACTTCTTTTATGAAAGTGATATGGTACATTATGTTTTCTTTTATAGTTAAATTTGCATATTTATTTTTATACATTGTTCTTTGTTTACATGTTATAACTGTATATCTTTATATATTGGGGTGCATAATTTCGCTAAATGATACAGTAACGAATATTTTACATATTGATTTGTTTTTTTAATTATTGAAATTATTTTTTAACTTGTTTTCGACTAAATTATTGGTGTTTATTTACATATTAACATCAATATATATATATATATATATATTTATCATAGATTTCCTTAAAAAAGATTATCTTCAGATGAGACGAAGTATCAGTTTTCGTAAAACTTTTATAGTTTTGATATATATATATATATATATATATATATATATATATATATATATATATATATATATATATATATATATATATATGGCGTATTAGACGACCCCCTAGCAACTTCGTGTAGATTAAGTTTAGTTCAGAGATCTTCATCTGGAACAAAATTTATTTTTTTGCATTTGGTAGTTCTACCTATTCAAGCACGTGCCGGATCACGAACTCACATGTATATTTAACGTAGGTTGTGTCGTGTGTACAAACATTTTGTACTAAAAGTGCAATCAACAAAAAAACTGTAAAGTGTAGGCCTAATCACGGAACTAAAGAAAAGAGGAAAATATGAAGCAAACTTAAAGTTAAAAGTTATGCAACAGGCTTAAGAATTGAACAACTGTGCTTTAACAAAACCTTTCATTATAACAAAAATGTGGTAAGCTATCAGAGAAAGAATGAAAATGTTATTCAAAAATGCCAAGGGGAAAATGTTTTATGAGGAGAATAACCTGCTGCTCCAGATTTGGAAAATAACGTAATAGAATGGGTACAAGAACAGATACAACATTGTTATTTGTAACAAGAAATATGATTAGAGCTTATACTTCGAAGTAGGACCGGATCAAACCAAAACAAGACAATGAATTTAAAGCAACAGTACATTGGAGCAATCGTTTTATGAACAGAACAAAAAACACAGTAATTTGACAGAAAGCAAAAATCGAACAGAAATTACCACAAGATATTGGACAAAAAGTCCCTTTTTTCGCACGTTTGTTATTAGTATGACGTAAAAGTACAACTTTCTATTATCTAACGTTGAAAATATGGATGAAGCAATTATGAACTTTTCCCCCCATTTATTTTGTATTGTTTATTTAATTAATAAACAATACAAAATAAATGGGGGAAAAGGTGTAATAACTGTTCAAGTCAGAAGTACAAGCCATGAAAATATCAGGTTTACAGTAGTATTATTGTGCTTGGCAAGTGAAACACCCATAGTCATTTTCAAGAGGAAAACTAGACCTGAAATAACTTTTCTGACAGGCATTTTCTTACATTTTTATAAAAAAGGGTGAAAGGACAAGATTGGTGTAAAATTGTGGATGGTAAATTTGCGGAAGAAAGGCGACCAGGTGCTCTACGAAATGAACAAAATTTTTTGGTGTGAGATACGTGGTGTGGCTATTAAATAACAAATATGATACTGTTATTTATTCCTACAACGCTCCATGCGAATCTTTCACTGTTTTAAATTGTGCTGGTAGACTTCTCTATCAGATGCTTCAGAACGAATTTCGCTTTCACTTTCACAGCTTCAACAGACTCAAATCTGGTTCCTTTTAATATAGATCCCACCTTAGGAAACAGATAGAAATCACATGGCTCAAAATCCGATGAATAAGGCCGCTGGTTCAACACTGGGGTACTGTACTTGACAAGAAACCACTTGACAGACAATGGGGATTGAGGTGCCATATCGTCTTGGTGGAAAATTTTTCCTTACGGATTCTTTGCCAATTCCTACAGTCTCAGCAATCACCCGAATACTTAACCGACGGTCATATCGAACCAGATTATCGATAATTTTGATTTTGTCATCCGTTTCTGACGTGAAAGGGCGACTCGGGCGTGAATCCTTTTCAACACCTTCTAAGCCATTTTGAAAAATACTTAAACCACCCAAAAACATGATCACGAGATAAACATTCCGGTGCCATATATTTCTTTCAATAAATAATAAGTATCAGTAGTGATGTTTCCAACTCCCATGTGAAATTTCACAACAATTCGTTGCTCACTTGTCATTTTTCCAGTAAATTAAAAAAAGTACTCTAGTGCAAACGAAGACTAAGGCTATACTAATTTGTTCACAGAAGTAAGAGGCACAGCATTCGAAAAAGAAGGCTTCACACCAACAGCTGTCAATCGTTTTCGTTTGGTACATGCGTACTTCTTCAGCAGCAGCAGCAGTCTCTTTATTTATAGGTCACATCTCGTATATTCGGAGGCATGTAACTGAGAACACTAAATATTACTCAGCTAATAACTATAGCAAGTTTCCTTTAATACTGAGTAGTTTACCTTCGACGCTACAACCTTTATACGACTCTCTGAATAAACCATTCAGAGAGCACATACTTGAACAAATGAATAATTGGATGATGATCAGTGAAAAGTCGCATACAAAAGGTGAAGTTATAAGATTTCCATCCCTTGATGTGTGGAGTTATTTCGTAATCAAATTATGGGAAATCTGAAAGCGAAAACAGCGATGCAATCCTTTAGACAGTATGGAATTTCTAAAGCTATGGATGGCAATGAGGGATATTGGTTACGTAATACTAATGATGAAGCGGAAATCAACTCGCTGCATACAGAATGGGACCTATATGACAAGTTTCTCAAGAACATAAATAAGGATGCACATAAGGAGCCATTTGCCTTAGAAAATGTGAGGATTTTAAATACATTGGGGAATTATTTATTTTATTTCCTAATTTTATATAAACTTCATTGTAAACTTTTGTAGCTATTCTATAAGATAACCCCAGAATTTGAGGCCTTTTTTATGATTCAACTATCGTCTTATCTAAGGTAGCATACGGTATGTATATAATATATATAATTTTAAAAGTGAGATATTTTAAAATGTGTGAGCAAACTATTATAATACATGCACACATAATATACGTATTTACATTTAATTTATAAAATAAATTTTATGCCGATGTTCGAAAACATTTAAATTATTTTTATGAGTGTCTTTTCAAAAGATTTAAAAAAATCCAACTTTCTTTTTCACAGACGGAATTTTCTACATAAATTAGCGAATGTAACAAAATAGGATATCAGAGTGATAAAAAGTAGTTAGAAATAAGCCTAAATTAAAACTGTGGATTTCTAAGAAAAACTCTGCAAAAAAATTATTAATCCTTATTTAATGAGTAACAATTAGAGAAAACGAATAGATATTAAAATAAAAGCTTTGAAGAATGTTTCAATGTCTTTAGTAACCTATTTTCATCCAATGTTCTTTTTTTAAAAAAAATTCTTAAACCATGCGATCAATGTGCATTATATTAAATGAAAATATTTTACTTATTATAGAAATATGATTAAAATACATAATTATGTTTGTTTTCAATACATTCTATTATTTTTTGTACACATATCCAAAATTTGAATTGAATTTAAAACATTTCCACAGTTGAAATTTTGTTTCTTTTAGGTTTAATATTTAAATTCACGATGTTTTGTTAGCAATGAAATAAATCAAACTTGTTTTTCTTGAAATATCAAAGAAAATTGTGAAATACATAAGTTCTTTTAGATATAATGTTTTCCATTGTACTTTGTCATGATTTATTTTTTAAGTTAATAATAAAAAGCACTCATCCCCGGTCAGTAAACAAGATTTAAAGAGCTTCAGGGAGACATTTATTCTAAGAAATAATGTTTAAAGTAGCAATTCTTTTATATACTATATCTTAATTTACATAAAGAAGTAAAAAAAAAGAGATTTTTTTTAAAAAAATATTTTCTACATATAACTCACAATTATGTTCACTTTACGTCTGTAAAAAATTAATTTATTTAAAAAAAAAAGATACATTTGCAAAAGCTTTCATCTAACCTGTTTTCACTTTACTGTATGAAAATAAAAATGATCAATATAAAAATTTGTTTTTTATTATTTTATGTTTATACAATAACTTGTAATTGATTTATATTTATCTGATTTTTTTTTCATTGCATTAGACTCATGAATTTTAAAATATTATAATACTTAACAAAATTTATTTATTTTTCTACATTGAATGTATAAATACAGACGAATCAATTGATTTTTTCAATAAACAAACTAAATTTAGAAGTTCGAATAAATGCTAATGTGAGAAGTAGTTGCAAATGAAATAAAAGATGAAATATTTATAGCTGTTATTCATTTGATAACTTGATTAACAATAAAAAAGGAATTGAGATGCCATACTACTCAGAACCCCTTTGAATAATTCAACGAGGAAAATATTTTTACAATAACTGAAAGACAACTGAATATATACTTCTTTATCTACCAAAACACGAAAAAAGTCTTTCCAGACAAGTTAGTTCGTATATCCTATTTTAGTTAGTTCTTGCATATGGTTAGTTATGTATTATTCATGTTATTTTATTTCCTGTAACGTATGTTGTTTTTTTAATCAAGATTATCCTACAGTGCAATATGTATTGAACTATCGATTCATTTTGAAATCACAACATGCATAAAATGAGTATTTTAATAGAGCGTTGTTGAATAATGAAAATAGCAATAAAAAATATTCCACTGTGATGTGATTTCTATTTACTCATCAAGACTATATTTTAATAGACGTGGTAACTATATAATAGTATAACAATAATTCTTAATACTGTTACGTGATGATCATCTTTCTAATGCAAGAAAGATCCATGCAAGTAAAAAAGCAGGTTCTTTTCGAACAAATCCAAATTTAGTTTGAAGGTATCAAGGAAATGCACTCTTTTCTTATACCGCATTCACACATATAATCACAATATCGCTTCATACATATAATCGTCATACACTGTATGCAATATCTTAACTAAAATTCGTATTCATAATGAGTGGCTCATTTACATAACCTGTAAATAACGTACACATTTCATGAAGGGCTAATTAGTTTTGTCGCCAAATTTGGCAATATTTGGTGATAGAATTGGTTGCTAAAGTCTCCCCAACCTATTCAACATTACTTCATTTTGTATCATCTCCTTGTCTACAAAATGGGTTTACCAACCGTAATAGTTATTCAACAAGGAAGACAACAAAATCCAAACTTAAACTTAGCAATATTTAAGTTTCTTTTCTTTCCTTTCATAATTTTTACACACACACATTCTTATAAATTAACTTCCTTATATAATTTGCTATAATGTGTGGCGATCAATAAAATGGTTGCATATATTACAGAACAAAATTTATTCCACAATATTCAGATTACTTATGATTCAAGAAATGGTACAAATGCAGAAATTAGTTCGTACAGCAAAACTATAAGAAATCTTAAAATATATCAAAAACTGTATTTATTTCTCAATGGACAAAAATTGCTGAGAAGATTGAGAACTATACGTGATTACGCATAATCTGCATTAAATGCTATAACTCTCAGCTGTCAGAAATTAATCAGCCATTCTATTGATTCGTCACTACAGGGAAAGATTAACGAAGTTTACACAGAGTGCTTCATTGAAGGTATTCGCAACTTAAATCGAAACCAATGATACAATTGATTTACTGATCTAATTGAATATATGTGACTACTTGTTCAAACTGCATAATTTTACACGTGTTGCAGAATGTAGAAACGAGAATGATTATACACATGGGAAATGTTTGCTGATTAATGATTACGTATGAGTTGAATCGTTAATAAACATATTCTCCTCAATAGTAATATTAAGAAATTTATTGGATAAATGACAAATGAATTTAGTAAGACCTTCAAATCTAATCTATTCTTTTCTAATCTGAATAACTACTCGAATCAATAAAACAACACAAATCATTCAGTGGACAATTATATTTTCAAATAGAAAATTAAAGGGTATTACTTAAAATCTAAGTTCCAGGTTTCCTGGAACACAGAAGTGCGGGAGATTGCGTTAGCTCGTTTACGTTTCATCGACTCGCATTTCTTCACTTCAGATCATTTTCCTTTTGATGGCTTATTTCTAAATTATATCTAGAACGCATTTACTATTTCACAAATCTTTTTTAAGATTATAGTTGTATTAATTATACTAATTATATTTATTACAATCAAATTGTAATGCTAAATAACTTATAAAGAATCTATAAATATTTACAATAGATTTTAGGCACCAATAAGTACATCAACGAGAAATAATTAACCATTTTAATTTCTTACGTGTTCTTTCTTGTTAAAATATTTGACCCGTGTGGTGACCTGGAATGACAGAATAGTCCCACTATAGCTCATGCTCACGCTTGTCATAAGAGGCGACTAAAACGGGTACCCAGCGTCTAGCGATATAGCCGGGCACCCTGCCCCTGGGGATTATATCAATTTACCTCAGGAACTTATCTTCTTCAGGTAAGTATGGATATCTCGACCCCGATGCACCCTAGTGATCTTTTCCTTTTCAATGAGATTTACCATCTTTAATTCACACGGGTTACGCTCTCCCGGGAAACCCTTGCGATCTTTCTCTATTTTCGACCCTCCTTCTTGTCAATCATTTTTTTTTTCTTTTCTTCAATTTTTTTACGTCTAGACCACAGTTAAATCTTTTTTTGGTGCAGCATAGCTACACCGGCTCTTGCGCATATAACCGTTAGATTCACTCACTCACTTGACAAAAGATTTAAAGCGATCCAGTTTGAAAAGCGTAATTCTTTAAATGATACGTTAACCATACGCACAAACAATAAATAATTGTGGTGAATATAATCAGAATGGAACATTTTTGTAAAAAAATTTATCGATATTTTTTTTTAAAAAAAAATTGTGTTTCTTTTTATATCTCCTAATTTATCCGACGAATGCTTTTTATTCATTTTTTAATTGTTTAATTTCATTTTATACAGATCTGAAAAATTAAGTGGCAATGAGAAATATATTTAAATTTAAAACAATGAATAACAAATTAAATTCAATTTGAATTTTAACTTTTTTTTTTGAATACAAAACATAAGTCTTACATATTCAGCTATTAAAACTAGAAAGTTACCAACACTTTCCTAATGTAGTATGCATGAAAAGGAAAGAAAAAGACTGCAAAGTAGATAAAGAATTATGAGAACAAAATAATGTTTAGTTTTAGCCAGAATCTTAGAAAGCACAGTTAATAAATTTAATTTTTGTTATGACATTAATAAATGTAGTCAAATCAGTTTAATTTTTCTATCAGAATATAAATGTTTTCGAAAATCTCAGCAGACGTCTGATAACTTTATTAAGGAATCATTAATTTTATGTTCAACAATTGCATTAAGAAAGCATTAATTTTATATTCAACAATTGCATTAAGAAAGCATTAAAACCAAAACTAACATCTTATCTTTAAAGTATTCCAAAAATGATTTCATCAGTTTTTGAAATAGTTGTTGGGAAACAAACCAAACAATGAAATAAAAACATTGAATATTACATCGGAAGTTACATCCAATGAATTGCTTCGGGTGAGATATATTTTTCCAAGTACTTTCTCGACAAATCATATATTTCTATAAGACTTTCATAACAGTGTCTTTGTTAATTAGATTGTCGAATAAAAAAATTTAAAAAGGAGTGTTCGGCACTTCTTATTAAAACTAACTTCCAACTTAATATTATTTATCTTGCGAAGAAAAAAACGTTCCAGAAAAGATTCGACGTACCTTAAAGTAAAAATAACTGCTTACGTTATATTATTAAACTAATGAGAACAGATGCTCCTTGGAAAATGTAATAAACCAGTTATACTTCAGGAATTTCTTTTTCACACTAAGAATTGGAATCTATTGAATTAAAAGGCCCAGGAAAAAAGTTATCGTAAGCATATTTTCAAATTGAGAACTGCCATAAAAAATAACATATTCTCCATTAATTTAGCGAAGAAGAATAATTTACCTTCCTTTTAGCTATTTCTCTCCTAAGAAGCACTTTTTTTTACTTACAACGATCATTTTTGCTCTAGGATAAATGAGTTTTATAAAAAAATGGATACTCAGCAATTTCGCAAGTGGATTTACAAAATTCATTTTTTACTGATTCTTCAGGAATATTATATGGATCAATGATCAAGTCACACAAACATAATTTGAAACATTTGGAGTGCTTTTATTCATTTTGAGAAGGTACTTGAGGCAATGTTTGGATAGTTAAGGATCTGTAAAATTGGAATTTATGGGTAATAAATCAGTGGTATTTTTCCACATATCTTACAGCTTGATATATTGTTACCATAAAGAAGTGTTTCAACAACGAAAATCAATTAATTTTAATTAGTTTTCGATGCGGTTTAGAGAAAGAAATTACCTCGAAACCATTATTAAATGGAATGAAATTATTCATCGTATTTTGGAACAGCGTAATTGGCGATTATATTGACGGTTTACCCATATCCTTTATCATAGATGTGAGGCATGACTTCGCTAATATTTTAAAGTTTGAATATGATTTCAAAACAGGTTTTTTATTTATGCAAAAAAGAATTCCTAAAGTAATCTAAGGAAAAAAAAGAACTGTTATTGAAATCTTATTTTTACAACAAAGAAAAATTAATAACAAATTAAATTATAAAACGCTGATATATAGGTTTTCAAGATAGGCAAAATGTATGAAGCTACTCTTAATAACAAATTATTTATAAAGTGAAATTTGCCTCGAAACCATTATTAAATGGAATGAAATTATTCTTGGTTTTTGGTGCAGAGTAATTGGCTATTATATTGACAGTTCTTACTCTTAATTATAGATGAGATCTGACTTCACTGATATTTTTAAGTTTCAAACCCGATTTCAATATGTTTCTATCATTTATAGAAAAAAGGAATTCCTAAGGGAATCTAACCATGACAATAATTATTACAAAAGAAATCTAGCTTACAATAAATACAAATGAATAATTGGATAATTAGGCGATGGTATGCAGGAGTTTTGGATATTCAGAATGTATGAAACTACTTTTAACAGCAAATTATTTTCAAATTAAAAACATAATTTCCCTCTCTATTTTGAAACCATACTTTTGAATTTTTTGATCTATTATAATTTATTTTTATCTTTTAAATTATGTTTTATGAAAACAATATTTTTTTTTTTGCTTTGGGGTGAGACATGACAGTTCACAAATAAAAGTTTATTTTAAATATTTTCAGTTATCTAATGAATCCAAATATTCCAGATATATTTATGCAGAGTTTCTCTTAAATCAAAATATAAGAGCAGATACATGAAACCGTGACATAGTAACACATCGATCAATAACTCCCGAGTCTAAAATTGAAAACAACATTTTTTTTGCAAAATTTTTTTTTATTCATCAACATAACACCTTTTGTTAATCACCTTTTAGGGTGATACAATCGTTCCAACGCTTTTCCAAATCTTTTTTTTTTTTTTTTTTTTTTTTTTTTTTTTTTTCCCAATTTTTTTTTTTTTTTCCGCAAGAAATCTTTTTTGTTGCGAGTAAATAGCAATAAACAGCTTTCTGAATCATCGACTCGTTGCTGTGTTTGTTCCATCGAAAGCAATCGCGGCACCCACTTGGAAAAAACCTTTTTCACTTCACTTCAAAAAACCTTTTTCCTGGTCCGATCGACTTAACATTTTGACACGTTTCAAGCAAAGGTTAGTACTCTAGAAAGACCTGGTTACTGGTTTACTACGAGCGCCATCTCTGGGTTAGTCTTTGGAGTTATTGATCGATGTGTTATATTTAATATTTGGTCTGGTTTTGTAAACATTGCACTAGAACCGTATGTTGGGACTTATCTATGTTATCTGACTCGCTTGACTGACTGATAATTAAAATAGTTACATAAAAACAGTTCTAGCATATAGTCAATTTGTTTTCAAAACCTTATTTATGGTTTCTGTAAAAAGGGAAAAGCTCTCTTCTAATTCAGCATCTCTCCCTGCTGATGCTGAAAACTTCTATAAAATATCGAAAATTACTGTTTTTGGATACGATGCTAGTAAATCTACGATGGAGAAACTTCGACAAAGCAGCGTCGGGTTCTAGTCCATATAGATCGCAGTAAACCCCACTCACTATTCAGTCTTCTGAATTTTAGTACCTATTAATTGCCATAACCTTTCTGATACTATACCTATCTTTATTCAAATTCAATTCTCTGACGTTTTCATACGACTTGATTATATCTAACCACTACACTTCTTAAGTTCACCGAATCAACTTGATTTTGTTGGAAATGAGCTAAAAAGGAATCCTAGATGTATGGCAGAGGAAGATTCGTCAATGGCTCATGTTACAACGCTAGGGTAAGTGAGATGTTTCAAAAGCAATCAAATAACGATATCTACGATGATTAAATTTTTAAAATTCTTGTTCCTGAAAGCTACAGGATTCCTCTACGTTTTGTATCTGTTTCCTTTGTTCTAATGTGTAGCTGATGCTCTGAGAACTGAAGAAGTTGATGGCCGACATGGAGATTAGGTTGACGCAGCGAGGTAACATCCAATTACTGATAATCGAGGATTTCAAGATGACTTAGCTCCTTGAGACATTCCTCCCCTCTCAAGGACGAAGGAAAATCTTCGGGGCAATCACTTTCGCTTTGACGATGTCGCGGTAGTTACAATTGAAGCTTAATTTCGGTAACACCCATGCAACTCTTTTTTGTGTTTACCATAATAGTAACACTATAGCGTGATAGGTTGGAAATGAATGGGATATAACACATCGATCAATAACTCCCGAGACTAACCCAGAGATTGCGCTCGTAGTAAACCAGTAACCAGGTCTTTCTAGAGTACTAACCTTTGCTTGAAACGTGTCAAAATTTTAAGTCGATCGGAACAGGAAAAAGGTTTTTTGAAGTGAAGTGAAAAAGGTTTTTTCCAAGTGGGTGCCGCGATTGCTTTCGATGGAACAAAAACAGCAACGAGTCGATGATTCAGAAAGCTGTTTATCGCTATTTACTCGCAACAAAAAAGATTTCTTGCGAAAAAAAAAAAAAAAAAAAGATTTGGAAAAGCGTTGGAACGATTGTATCACCCTAAAAGGTGATTAACAAAAGGTGTTATGTTGATGAATAAAAAAAATTTTACAAAAAAAATGTTGTTTTCAATGTTAGACTCGGGAGTTATTGATCGATGTGTTATGTAGGAAAGTGAATCATGTATGGGATACATGTGGATTCAGATACAACTGGAATTTCAAAAATTGAGTAACAAATAACAGAATTATAGCTTCCATATAATGTTACATATAAAACTATTACGTGGAAAAATAATGATGAAACAATACAGTGTATTTTTTTTAATTATTCGTATCAGAAATATTCAGATATCATATTTAAAAATTATGAATCAATTGCGTGCTCTCGAGGCT
>BMAW01104837.1:0-26196 GCA_019974015.1 Nephila pilipes
TCATAGACTCATGTTTCGACGGATTTGTAATTATTATACTTTTTTTTGTTTATCTAGAATCAATTAAAATCTTTATTTAATTTCTCGCAATTATATTTGTGTCGTAAAAAGTTTTCTTTTGTGTTTTTGAAAGTAAATTTTAATTAAAATACTTTTTTTGATTTTAAATTTATACATTTGGTTTTGCTATGTTATCATCTAAATAATTTCTTTCTGGTAAGCTAACTTGCAAGTGACTGAATGTTATTTAAAAAAAGTTATTAAAAAGTGGTTCCTTATTTTTTAAAAAAAATATTTTTCTTTTTGAATGCGATTGAATTTCCTACCACTAAACAATGTTTTCATTGAAACTTATCGAAGCCTTACTGCGTCATCTCTGATAACGATGATATTCTATTTAAAACATTTTTACTTGTTCTCTAAATCCCAAAATTAGATGTCCTTGAAGTATATTTTAAAATGCATTTACTACATGCATCACATATGCTAATCTTTTTTAACATTAAATTTCTCTTTCCAAATTAAAGCTGCATTCTTGCTGGCTTACCCATAAAAACTGTTTTAAATATTTAGCAGGGGACCTCTTCAACAACAACGCCAGATTTTAAAACGCCTTAATAACTACCCTGGGAGAGACGTCTCCTATAGTTTGGTTGGTAGGCACAGCAAAAAGCGACCGATGAACTTTTCATCGAACCCACTTATTGAGAGTTCGAAATGCAAACGACACAACCAAGGTCAACTACTCTCTTCCTTTCCATTGGGGGAAATGTATTCACTACCGATGTTGTGACCATGAACTTGAACACTAGATGACAGCACAGTCCAAAACTACTGGTTGTATAAGCCCTCTACGCAAAATACTTGCATCTGTGTGTCTTACTATGAGAAACACTCATTAATCATAATTAATGATATTCCAGCAGAGGTGCACGTCTCTCCGAGACCCGTCACTCATCTAAAGATAGCCGATGACGTAAATAGAAACTGTTGCAAGTAAAGCACAATGCAACAAGGAGGGGATGTCTATCAAATGCCGTAATGGACGGAAAAGTGTTGTTATCTATAAATATCAATGTTTCTCTTCGTATCTTCAAAACGATACTGGAAGAGGAGTATGCAGCGGCTCTCTTCAAAAACAACGCCAGAAGTTCAAACGAGGGTGACGTCACTTTCAGTCTATTTGGTAAGGTCAAAGCAAAAAAAGTCTGAGCAACTTTTTCTTGGACCCACTGGTCCAGGGTTCGAAACGCCACCGGCAACCAAGATCATCTGCTCTCTTCCCCCCCACGGGATGAAACAGAATCAATACCAAAATACCTTACATCATCTACTCTCTAATAAAAAAATTTTAAATTTTTGCTCTCTCTTTTATACCGAAAAAGTTTCAAAAATTCTTACGTAAAACTTATAAATAACAATATTTTGATTTAACTTCTGCGTAAGAGTGAAATCCAAGATATCTTACTCACTGAGTAACATCAGAATGCAGATCAGAGTACTAAAGTTGCAAGTACTGTTAGCAAATTTCGTCCGATACATTCTATCATAGGAAAACAATTTTGATTCAGTCATTTATGTAAAAACCTAAGCTGGCGCTTATAATTCTCCGCATCATCAACAATGCTAGTATGGTAAAAGCAAGACACCCTACACATCGGTATTTGGAGGAAAGAGACCTCAAAATCTACTAACTAAATTTCTATAGCTTCGTAGGTAGCTTTGCATCTTAAACATCTCAAATCCACTTAACGAATTACTGTATTAAATCTTTTCCATCTCCTTGTTTATAGAACATTATACATTAAATTATATTGGTCTCTACTCAGAATAAATAAAATTCAAGCAATTTTAATTTTTCATTAGAATTAACAGACGCAAAAGCGTTGCTGTTTCAATAGCTAAACACAACAAGAAGGAATATCCATACCGCCAATGCATCGGAACAAATGATAATATATATAAAGTATCAGCAAGCTTTTTAGTGGTAACTCGAATTAACTTGTTACTAAAAATATGAGATTCAATTTATTAGATCTTAAAAATTATGTCTGTTTGTGAATGGAAAGAAAATAAAACATTTTTTATACTCATAATGATACTTATTGTACAATATAGTTTCTTTCAATATTTACAACCTCTTGACAGTGTTATGGTAATTTGCAAATACCACTTTTGAAAAATGCCTAATCCTTAAAGGTGAAGAGCTCAAGTAGTGCTTGGTTAATATCTGCATAAGTTTTGACATTTGTTTTGTCAAAAAACTTTGCATGCAAAGACAGAATTGAAATTCGGAAGACTAGGTATGGTGGGTGTGGTGGATGAAATAGAATTTCCTTCCCAAAGCTTGCGAGTTTCTTTAACAGGTTGGGCCGCGGTAGCCTGGTGGTCAAGGTCGTGGACTAGCGACCGGCGGTTTTCGTTCAGTCATGGGTTCGATCCTTGGCCTCCAAAGACCCGCCGTGTAGCCGGGGCTGATGCACGTTAAATCTGTTCGGGTCCCAAAGTCCTCCCGTTGGCTTGGTGTGGATGTTAGGAGAGGGGGTGCCAGCTCAGGTGTCGTCCTCGTCACTTGACCGTGGTTCAAAATTACGAGGTTCGTCGCCAATAGCCCTCGTGTTACTTCTAGTGCGACGTTAATAAAAACTAAATTAAAATTCTTTAGTTAGAGTAGCCAAAGCGGCATTGTGGGCTGATATTATCATGCTCTTATATAATACGCTTCCTATTGAATACTGCCGGCTTCTTGTTTCACTATTTCGTTTAGTTAGACCGAGAAAGTCCTATCTCTCCCATGTTAAATTCACCAAATTCATGAACATTTTTCTCAAAAAAAAGTGCAAGATACGATTGAGAAATGGAGTAACATGTTTTACACATTCCTTAACAGGTTATTTTCTTCCTAATAAAAATAGAATTTTTGTAATTAATTATTTATTCACAATCCCTCTTGAGTTAGCAGTTTTGACACAATTTCATAGCATAAAATAAATAATTTTAAAAAATCATGAAAAAAAAGCGTGTTAAAGTATGTCATATAACATTATACACATGTTATAAAAAACTGAATTCTTAAGTTTTATAGATATAGAGGAAAAGGAAGAGAAACCCGAACAATCCATGTTTTGAGAAGATCTCATTTAACGATTTCATTCATACTTTTTTTTTATTAAGAAATTAAATTTAATAAAATCTTGTTTTGTATAAAAGATTATCATCTTCACTAGCCTTTTAAGAATTTTCAAGTTTTCTTTTTGTATATTTTGCTTTTTCTGGCATTTTCTTTATATTTGTATAATTTCTGTTATTGTTGACAATGGCTTTTTTTTTTATCTACTTCTATCCTAATTTTCACACACGGATGACTTGGGTTGATTTTCAGCTCTTCATAATGCATGGCATTTTGTTATACGTCATACATTAAAGGAAGAAACTACGTCAAAAACACCAAATTTTAGTGTTTCGGTTGTAAAAAATACAACATTTAGTACGCGAGTCCAAATGCCACTGTTCACAGATTCTGTGTTTTCCATTAAAGCA
Source organism: Nephila pilipes (assembly GCA_019974015.1). NCBI lineage: Eukaryota > Metazoa > Arthropoda > Arachnida > Araneae > Nephilidae > Nephila > Nephila pilipes. Next base: position 3,541 of record BMAW01104837.1, read on the forward strand.
GTTCCTTAGAAGCTCTGGTTTTGCCAAATTTCTAACCCTTTCGCTACTGGAGGGAGAAAAAAGAAGTGCTTCTCTGAGCCCGCGGCTTCTTACCGCGGAGTGTCACTCTGTGCCCAGACGATTTTAGATACTAAGCCTCATTTGTGAAAAAAAATCTTTTAAAATCGGCTATTCATTAAAATATTTTGATATTTACATATCTTATTTAAAATGTATTAAACTTAATATATATAAAAGAAAAGAGGATTTAATCGAAAAATGAATGTTTTATGCAAAAAATTACATAAATAATCATACTTTTAAGAAAATACAAAATATATTTACATATGTTACATAAATTTCACGGTGTAATGATGTACCATTACATGGAATATATAGATATGAAAGATAAATCTTATTTTGCTGTATGGTATATTTATATAAAAAAAAATCAATACATAGTCCAACGTCATATGTTTTACACACATATTCTGATGCTTCACGCAAGATTTTGAGCAAAGGGCACATCTTAGTCCTTTTTTCCCCCTTTTTTTAATGTCTATGTGCAGATTTTGATTATTTTCGCTAACATTACTGTCAGATTCATTTATTATTTCGCAAATATCAGTATCAGATAAATTCCTTCTTTTCGTCATGACTGTTGCTACAAATAAAAAACGACCGAATGAAATGAACAGCTGAGAGCATCTGCTACCTAAAGCCCTAACTTCCATAAAGAGCCATAAATTATCCTTCGAACTTCTAAGAAACAAGCAAGAAAGGAAAAAGTAAACTGAAAGCAAGTGCACACTTTAAATCATGTCATTATATTTAAAGAGCAGCGCCACAATATGTGCTTTTAACAATAACCGCCTCCCCCCCCTCCTCCTGATACACAGAAGTGAAATCCAAGCCCATATAACCAAGGTCAACATTCCAAATAACCTATCTATATAGATTTAGCGGTAATGTAACACCATCTAGTAATGTTAAAAAAACAAATAAAACGTTCTCTTTAAGCGTATCACTATTGATACGCTGGTCTGCAGAAAGCATTCCGGAGCGTATCTATTGTGATACGCTGGGCACAGGAGAGCCACCGCGAGCGTATCAAATGTGATACGCTGGTAGAGATCGGGTTAAATACAAGCTTGCTGACCTCCATTATTGGTAGAGAAACTTATGCATACCTGCTGTGGTCATATATTTCGTCCCTTGCTTGGACACGATGAAAACTCCATGAACTTTCAGATCCAGTTAGACAGAGTTTTTACTTATCCATGTATAATATTTCATAACTTGCTAAAAAATGAAATTATTCAGCCCAAACAACTTGCTGCACTTTTAAGGGATCCAACATTTCAAAAATATCTGCAAGCAGAAATTTTATCCAAATATATATCAAAAGGAGTAATCATATAATTTCGTATCCAGACTTTGTATTTTTATCATATTCAATATACTGAAAGAAGGAATACCTTAATATGGTACTTTTACTGTTCGCACATTATCATTTGTTTCAACAACAGTCTCAATATCACTGATGGTTGTCTTTCCAACACTTTACTGTTTATAAATACGCTCTGTCTTCGTATCAATCTATGAATAAGGTATCTAACTTTTTTTTATTCCTATAAAATAATGTTTGCTAAATAAAATACAGTTTAATATAAGAGTGTAAGACAAGATGCATGAAAAAGATTTTAAAATGTTCGATAGTTTTGTAGGATATGTAACAAAACAAAAGCTATAATCCCCAATGTTTAAAAACCACGCAAAAAACAGTATAAGCGGTTAAAAACTGTAAACAACAATTGTAATTAACTTTATTGTGGTCAATTCTTCAATCGTAAGAAAATTATAAAAGATAAACAGAGTTAATGATATACTTAAAGCTTTAAATGAGGTACCACGTCACGAGAGAAGTTTGCTTACATAAGTCAGCTGTATTAAAAGTGAACAAATTATTATGTTCTTTAAGAAAGAATGAAACATTCCAACACTTCTGTTTATTTGATGAACAAGTGTGGTACATCGTTAGAAAGATAAAAGTTAAGCTATTTAATGAAGCAAAAATAATTAAAATTCGAGTTTCTGGCACCAATGTCATTTACACGATCTCCTTAAATAATTCATTTGTTGACGACTTATCTTCGAATTAACTTATTTGTTAGATTTCAAAAACTCATGATGACATTGGTCGGGATATCGCGTTTTACGAACGGCGTCCAGAGTGCTGGAACTTTTGTTCCTTATAATTCACTTTAAGTGGCACTGCAAGAGCTCTTCTTTCTTCTCTTCGTTTTTTTTTAAACGCGAGAGTATCTGCCGCGTTCGTTTGTGTATCGAATTATTTAATCAGATTTAAACAATACAAAGATTTCTTATTTCTACTATTGAATTTATTATGTTTTATGAAGACATTATATTAGATTTCTAGATTAGACAAGGTTGGCCAGGGATTCGAACTTCGGAAATGAAGAAAAAGGTAGAGGAAACATGTTTACTTCATTAGAGCTTTTTCGTTGAACTTAAAGAACAGAGAAAACACTTAATACGGCCTCCCTGTCGTTATTCAAGCTTGAAATTGTTTGAAAAATTAAAAAATGAAAATTTATATTAAAATTGTATAAAGCAAAAGTAAAATTCTACCTTGATTATTGAATGCAATTATGTATGTATGTTGTATTTTGTTTTAAAATTCGAAAGAAAAAAAAACTTTTAGAAAGTAGAATTTGTATATATTTCAAAAATTGTTTTTAATTCATATATTGAACTGTGTTTAATTTACTTTTCGGACAATTTGAAACTAGAAATTATTGAAAACTTTAATTGAAAGGAATTTGTTTATGTGTGCAATCGGTGATCTGCTAATGTATTAAATATGGTCGAAGCACTGACATTCGAATTATCAAAAAAAAAAAAAAAAAAAAAAAAAAAAATTAAAAACCCAAAATCAAAGAAAACAGCTGTTACTAAGGCAGTTATTGATTTCGAAACTGAGTTATCAAATCTTGATTTAAATATTGAGAAGTTGATGAATTTGTAGAATTATTTTCAATGAAATTTGAACCATTAATTGATCAAGAACTTGAATCCCTTTTTAAACTCGAGGCATATGGAAGTGAATTTCGAACGACTGAAGAATATTGAAAGCAAGTTCTGTTTTGTGATTCCGTGCAGAAAAAAAGCTTAATAATTTTTCGAAACCTCTTTGGTGTGTCACCATCATTTCAGAACCTACCATTTTCGCCCCTACAAACAGGAAAGTTTTCGAATTCTAATAACATTCGCACTAAAGTCCCAAAATATCATTTTACCCGATGCAATGGAGTTGATTTTACAAAATGGTTAACATTTTGGAATAGCCTTGAAACAGCAATGCACGATAATGTACCTCAAAATAAAAGTGGATAAGTTTAATTACCTAAAAGCTCATTCAGGAGGACCTATTTTTAAACACCGTTGAAGGTATTCTTATTTCGGCAAAAGCTTATGATGAAACTGGAAAACCATTACGGGACAGATTTGCTAATCCTGAAATATTAATTCAGTTCCATTTGAAAAAGATTTTATCATTGCAACCATTAAAGAATTCTAATGATATTCTATCTTTTCGAAAAATTTATTGATACTTGTAATGTACAGTTAATAAATTTAGAAACTTTAAGCGTGTCTTCCACACAATTTGGAAAGATTTTGAGTCCCATGTTATTAAAACTTAGACCGTCTGATTTATTATAAAATAATAAATTAGAACATAAAAGATTTGGGATCAGAAATTCAACATCTACTCTTATTTTTCACTGAATTATTAGCATTTCGTGAGCTAACTTATTTTACTGATAATTTGTGTACTGAATTATGTAATCGTAGATAGGATATGAAAACAAACAATTGGAGAGCAAAGTTTATCTTTTTATAAATAAAATAAAAAGATTTTTCTGTTTGCGAATGGGCTGTTAACGGCGACATTAAGGGGGAAAAGCAGACAAAACAAAAACCTCTTGCATATCTTATAGTTCCGTGAGTCATAGTTGGAACAATTGCAAATTCGCAGAGAATCTATCTTTGGAAGAAAGAAAAAAAATATTTTGTTAATAATGCTCAAAAGCTCTTGTTTCTTTTAATTGAAAGCTACAAAACATTTGTCACGCAATTGCTTGTAAATAAAGCAATATGTGAATTATGTTCTAGATGACATTATTGATTTTTTTTGTATTGAGCAACAAAAAAAGGAAATAAACGATGGGTTAGAAACAGTGTTCACAAATCTGACAAATCAAAACAAGGAAGTCTTATTACAAACGCTGACTATTTAAATCGAAAATGGCCATTCAAAACAACTGTTGAAGGCAATATTAGTCATTGGAAACCAAAAAGTTACATTTTTAAATATGTTGCAAAAATTATGTGTTTCAAAAGCATTGGGAAGGAAAATAACTTATGTACTTTTGGGAGGACACAAATTGACCGAGGTTCATGATACGTATTCAAACAAAATGTGTAGTTAAGACAGAAAATTAAGTTTTATTGTGGAAGCTAATTAAAAAATATGCACTGGTTTAGGAATATCTGGAATTGATGATTTTCACATTTTACAGAAATTAGCAGAAATCATTATAATTATAAGTGACTCTTCTATAGATAACAAAATTTCTCTTTATTAAAATTTTTCTGATGAAGTAGATTTTATTGGGATCTGATAATGTGAAAAAATTATTTACTGATGAAATAAAAAAATCTCTACTGGGTTTACAGTAATAAATACACATTTAGGAGGGACCGTTATGGAAAAATTATTCTCAAAATCTAAATTAAATTTAGAAAATCCACTGTTTGTTCATACTCTGCTTGCGAACCAGGAAAAAATAAAAAAATATCATATCTGTGGAAAGTGGATTCGTTAAATATAAAAGTTCTAAGTGAAAATAAATCTAAATTAGAGGTATAAGAATCTGCTTTGAAACATTTTGAGAACGCGGTATTGCGAGATGAGATGAAGATATGTGGTCAATAATTCTTGGATAGAAGGGAATACGAAACTTGGAGACCAGTGAAGCTTAGCTGAAAAAAGATTGAAGAACACTATAAAATCTTTCAAATATACAGATGAGCTATGTGATTAGGAACAGATGTTCACTGAGAGGGAGAAGGAGGGCGTTATTGAAAAGGTCACTTTATATGAACTTAACGAAAATGGAAAAAGGCATTCTTTGCCTTACAACCTGTGTTCAATGAAACCTATGGGGCCGCGGTAGCCTAGTGGTCAAGGTCGTAGACTAGCGGCCGGCGGTTTTCGTTCAGTCGCGGGTTCGATTCTTGGCCGCCAAAGACACGCCGTGAAGCCGGGGCTGATGCACGTTAAATCTGTTCGTGGCCCAAAGTCCTCCCGTTGGTGTGGTGTGGATGTTTGGAGAGGGGGGGTGCCAGCTCAGGTGTCATCCTCGTCCTTTGACCTTGGTTCAAAATTACGAGGTCCTTAGCCAATAGCCCTCGTGTTGCTTCTAGTGCGACGTTAATAAAAACTAAACTAAATCAAAGAAACCTCCAAAACCAAGATTCGACCACTTTTTGATGGATCAGCTCGTAAGGGAAAATTTTGTTCGCTGAAAGATTGCATAGAGAAGGGCCCATTTTAATTGAAATGACACCTTCCATTTTGAATTCGTTTCGTTTAGGAAAAAATAGGGGTCATATAGAATATTCGGAAGGCCTTCCTGTAAATGTCTTTACACATGGATGAAAGGACATGAATTTTCTACGTTTCTTGTATAGGGAAGATGTTAACTTAGAGAAAGTTATTATCTGCAAACATCGTCGAGTTGTTTTTGGTTTTTCATGTAGTCCATATTCAATAGCCGCAGAATTTACGTACTATCACTTGAAACAGCATCCTGAATATTTAAAAATTGTTGCCAAAAAAACTAAAAGAGTTATGTATAACTTCTTGAGGCCCTGTGTCTATTCTAAATTTGTATTTGGCATGGAAAATAAATCTTAAAGTTTAAAGTCCTAAAATCACGCAGTCCATTATTCTGGATCGTCTGGTGCTGCTGTCTATATAACGAAACTTCCGAACAAGCGGTAGGATGTTTGTTGCATTATTTTACACTAACCTACCATGTTTTATTTGAATTAGGCTTTTATAATAGAATAGGGGTAGATGTTGATAAATATAAATGTATTTTTAATTTGTATAATGAATGCAGTTCTTTAAGACATGGAAATTAAAAACTCTTTGATTTCGCTTCTGTAGCGTCTCCTCTTTTGTTTCAATACCAAAGCTTGTGTTTATTTTATCACCTAAAATATGAGTGCCCAAATAATATAAAATGCCAGTGAAATAAATATACGCAAAAATAAAGGAGGGCTTCATAACCGAATTGTCATGGTGCGAATTCATCGCCAACTTTGTTTCTACTGCAACTAATCGTGGCTTTTACTGCTGTTGCCAGTGGACGCAGTAGCCTAGTGGTCATGGTTTCGGATTCGCGGCCGGAGATTTTCGTTCAGTCACGGGTTCGAACCTTGGCCGCTAAAGACCAGCCGTGTAGCCGGCCCTAATGCACGTTAAATCTGTAAGGGTACAAAGTCCTACCGTTGGCTTGGTATAAATTTAGGAAAGTGGGTGCCAGATCAGGTGTCGTCCACGACACTTGACGGAGGTTCAAAATTACGAGATCCGTTCCCAATGCCGCTCAAGTGTGACATTAATAAAAACTAAACTGAAAACTTCTCCTGTGGCCACAAAAGACTGGTAGTGAAGTAGAACTGATGCACATTAAATCTGTCGAGGTTTCAAGACCTCTTAAGTAGATTTTCAGCGACACTTTTTTTTGTTTAGCTTAATACCAGAAAAATTCATACAGTTAAATAATTTTGAAATGATTACATTAATGGTTTTAATTCTTTCTTAAGAATATGTATATCAAACTGGTTATTCTTCTACGACAATATTTTGCAAGATCTATGATGAACGAGAAATAAGAAAAGAATTTCAACCTGAACTTATAATTTTAATAACATCCAATTACTTTATCGAAATTTCAATTAAATATAATTTTCGAAAAGAATTGCTTTTAAACAGTCGTTCCCACTCACACATTAACGCACGTCCTGAAAAAGGTTGTTTCGCAGTCGGAATTTGAGCACATCTCCAAACACTCTGGAAGTCTGAAGTGAATGTCAATACTTTTAATCATGTTCCGCATTTTGCTTTATAACTCATACATGTATTTTGTCCTGATGAGCTTCCTTTCATATAAATTGTACTTATTGGAAAGAAATATAAGAAATTACATTATTTATTTCAGTTTTTCTTATTGAACAGAGTATTGATATTCCAAAGGAGCAAAAACTATACGCTAAATGTATAATCAAATAGTTTTTACCAAAATATTTCAATAGCAACCAAGTCATTTCCAATTTTGCTAAGGCCGTTAAAATTCTTGAATTCTTATATAAATTATCAAGTTGGTATATCTTGTGATGAATAAAATGCTAAGATAAAGGACACACACAATATATTAAGTTAAGACAATAATTAATGTGGCATTTTTAGGTATGCATACACGATTCTTTAATGAGTAATTTTATAGAACATTCTATCACATAAAAATACGATAATAAAATTTTGTAAAAGACTCAAATCAGCTATGATATTACTAAATGAAATCCATTTAAAAACTAATAAAGGGTAACAATATAAACACGCGAGGAAAGGGTATTCAGAAGTGATTAATGAGAGGGTGATGTCTCAATAATTGTATGTATCTATCATATTATTTAACAAATGATTTTTTTTTATAAAATATTTATGGATCTATTGAGTAATTTTTATGTTACCAATACAGAAGTAGATTATCGAAACTGAATATATTTTTAAAAATAATTGAGATACTTAAACATTTATATTGAATTTAGAATTTTAAAATGTTACTTAAAAATCGTCTAAAGGATTCATATAAAAAGTTATTTGTTTAGAACTGAAAATTATCGAGAAATGCTGTTCTGAGATAGTTAAATTCAAGATAAATTTTTTTTTCAAAGTTTGGCTATTTTCAAAATAATGATTACTTCGAATGTATGCAAAGTACATTATGTTTTCCATTGTTCAAAAGTGGTTACAATGTATTCAATAAATATATCATAAGTGTTGAATGGTTGTAAGGTGTTTCAGTACCCACGCGAAACAATTCGTAAGTAGGGATGGAGGCAGAAAACTTTTTCGGAATCACATAGCACTTCAGGGTCAAAAAGAGTCAATAATACGAGTTAGGATCAAAAGAAGCAAAGAAGAACAGAAACAACAAAACATTTCTGGCATGTTTTTAATTGTTGAAAATTACATGTGCTAGTTAAGTTTAGTTTTTTATTACCATCGCACTAGAAGCAACACGAGGACTATTGGCGACGGACCTCTTAATTTTGAACCACGGTCAAGTGACGAGGACGACACCTGAGCTGACATCCCTCTCTCCTAACATCCACACTACACCAACGGGAGGACTTTAGGCCCCGACAGATTTAACGTGCATCAACCCGGCTACATGGCTGGTCCTTAGCGGTTAAGGCTCGAACCCGTGACTGTACGAATAACGCCGGCCACGAATCCAAAACCATGACCACTAGGCTACCGCGGCCATGCCTCTTACGGCATGCATGAGCTTTAGTGAGAACATTGTATCATACTCGGTCACCCCACTGGTGGACGCCATAGCCAAATCTGGCTATGATGTTGTGGTCACTATGAAGCAGACATATTTAAGCTGCATCGGGTTTGATTGATTCAACGTCGGTCTTAAGGTCAATATCAAGGTCAAACTACGTCTGTTACGTAAAACTTTACCGTTTGGAGACTTTACTTTTGTACAACACATCTCAAAAAGGCAATATCTTTAAAAGAAAAAAAATTAGGAAATATTCAACTAGTTAAGTCAGTATACATTGTTAAATTATTTTTTTTTTAAAAAATATTTTTTAAAAAACTCCCTTAAGATTGTTTTTGAAGAATATTATGTTATATTTTGGTTCGCTTGGATTATCCTCAAATATCCGGAATGATTGAAAATTTCATGGACTATCAATACAGAAATCACACATTTAATGCATAACAAAACTGTCTTTCTGAATAGGATTAAAAAATTAAAGTAACTTATATCAAAATGATTTGTGAAAAGACTATACACTACCAAAGGTATATAAAAAAAGGTTGTAATAAAAATCGGTTTGTCTGGAAATGAATTGCGTGCGGAAATCATTTAGATTTCATGTTTAGAACATTATTTTGGCAGACCGTATTTTTTAACAACATATTTAAAATTCAGACACATTTCTCGAAGAGTCGGAGCCATGGTAGCCTAATGGTCAAGGACGTGGATTAGCGGCTGGCGTTTTTCGTTCAGTCGCGGGTTCGAACCTTGGCCGCCAAAGACCCGCCGTGTAGCCGGGGCTGATGCACGTTAAATCTGTTCGGGGCTCAAAGTCCTCCTGTTGGCGTGGTGTGGATGTTAGGAGAGGGGAGGTGCCAGCTCAGGTGTCATCCTCGTCACTTGATCTTGGTTCAAAATTACGAGGTCCGTCACCAATAGCCCTCGTGTTGCTTCTAGTGCGATGTTAATATAAACTAAAACTTGAAGAGTGGACGAGCGGAAGCTTCCATCGTATATGAAACTTTTGTAATTCGTTACAAAATTTTTAAACTTCAAGAATTCCTACTTTGTCTTGAACGCTTTTTAATACATGTTACATAGAGTTCAATTAAAATTATATATCTTACTAAAACTCTCTCTATATACTTTTATGGAATTAAATTCGTAAGAAACTCGGATTATTGAGTCGAAAGTCCTATAAACAGTGCTCTTTAATAAACTTATCTGAAATGAGATGTGCTTTATTCCTTCGAAAGTAAAAACTAATGTAAAATATTAATTTTACTGGCAATTTAATTTTATAAATTTATTAAATTTTCTTTTACGCTCTTCAACATATACATTTACTGTTCAAACAAAATACATTGAAGCAATTTTTGATAAATATTAACCTAGAAACAAGCGTTATCTACGATAAAAGAGAGTTTAAAAATAGCTCTAATTACTGCTAATAAATAGTATAGACGTGATAAAATGTTTCTTTTTGTTTTATGCAAAAATCATTTGGTTACAAATACTGAGTATTTATTAAAACACTGCTGTCCATCATATATAATAGGAACAACCGAGACCGGTAACTCAATGAATTCAACACCAAAAAGATTTTGTAAATTTTTTATACTTTACCAAAAATATATAACTTTGATCCAATTACTTATCGATTAAGTGAGGGAGGGAGGGAGAGAGCGACGGTGGGATTTTATGGAGCAAAAGCCAAAGCAGGCCATGCTGTGCCAAGTATTTGTTAAAATATAGGAGAATGATTTTTTCTAAAAACATTAAAGAAACACAAAATGAAAAAAAAAGGTAAAGAGTTAAAACTTCAAATGCAGAGTAAAAGGCCAATGATATTTTTTTTTTTTAAAAAAAAGTTATGATGGATTGTTTCAACTACCAAGTCAGATAGGTTTACAACTGATGAATGAAAAAAAAATCGACGACGTTGATCAAACACCGGACAGTCAATTTAAATGTGATGAATAATGTTAGGGACATGGCAGGAAGGACACTGGGGATCGCCCTCCACAAATAAGAGATGTCAATGGGTAAATCGAGTATGTCCAATGCAACTGTCCGCGGTAGACTAGCGGTCATGGTTTCGGATTCGTGGCCAACGGTTTCCGTTCAGTAGCGGGATCGATCCTCTGCCTCTAAAGACCCGCCGTGTAGCCGGGGCTGATCCTCCATTTCATTTGGTGTGGAAGTTAGGAGAGGGGAGTGCCAACTGAGGAGTCGTCCTTGTTACTTGACGGACTCTCAAAATTTCGAGGTCCGTTGCCAATAACCCTCGTGTTACTTCCAGTGCGATTTTAATAAAAACCAACTCAAAGTCCAATGCGAAGGCCAGTCAATCTGACATCCACCCCGCTCATTGGAAAAACAGGACATTCTCCATTGATCGGCTTTACCGAGTGTAACTTGTTATTGAATTGAAGGTTCCACGATTCCTGCCATGTCTGATGAATAAAATTTAAAATGAGACGCCTTATGTCATCTAGTGGAACTGCGAGCTGAAGAGGGTTCGATGCCGAACGTGCTGCCGAGTTCGCTTGTTCATTGCCTAAAATACCTACATGACTAGGTACCCAACACAGAATTTAATAATATATCCCTTCCTATACAGATTATAAACCATGTCTGCAATATCGGCCACAATAAGATGACTATGATCGTTCAGATGCACCAGTTTTTAATTTTGTCTTAGGGTTTATCAACGCCGCACTAGAAGCAACACCAGGGCTATTGGCAGAATATCCATGGAGACCGAGCTCACCCAAAGGGTTTAGAGCTGCAAACCGGACCCCCGGGAAGCAATCACCCCTGCACTCAGCATTTATTGACAAAATAACAGGGCTATTGGCGACGGACCTCGTAATTTTTAGCCTCTGTCAAGTGACGAGGACGACACCTCAGTTGGCACTCCCCTCTCCTAACTTCCACACCAAGCCAAAATGAGGACTTTGGACCCCAGCAGATTTAACATGCATTAGCGCCAGCTACAATCCAGATGTACCAATGTTTCCACTTAAGTCTTAAGATTGTACTTTAAACAAAGGGGCTATCTATTGAAATGCTGCAAATATATTAGAAAATTAATTCAGTATCCTTTCTTCATATTTTGTCAACATATTTCTTTTTTTATAAAAAGTTAATTTGTAATTAATCTGACACAAATAATAAAATACGAAATTGCATTTTGAATCCAAATGCAGTACACGCCCGGGTATTATGCTGAGAACTCTTCCGCTAACTTAACTCGTTCATTATGGAATTCAGTGTGAGAGAAATATGACATCAAAACAGGTTCATAGACAATATATATATATATAACGACAATCTGGGCACACACTGCATTTCTATTTTTTTAGTCTGTTTAAAGCGTCTCATGGGGTGTTAGATTTATATCGACTGCAGAAAACGTACACAATTTCCGACCATCTGTAATTCATTTAAATAAAAAATAACTACTTTGATATTTTTACATATGAAGAATATCATGTTTTAGAAAATATTAAAATTTAAATTATGTTTTAGAAAATACATTTAAGAATGAATTTTCTAAAACATGTAAAATAAATAAAATATGTTTTTTTTTAATTTCTTATATTATGAGGCCAGGAATATAATACAATTTCCTTCTAGGAAATTTGAGTAGGTTTCACTGCGTGCAAGATATTTTGTACTCAAATTCGAGTGATGACTTGCAGTAAGTTAGTTTATAAATTCAAGTTTATCTTCTTTAATTTGAACCTCTTAAAAAATAAATAAAAGTTTATAAAATTTTTATTAAGTAGAATATCTCAAGCTATTAAAAGTTTCAAACAAATTAAATATTTTCTTACTTTTGTTTAAAAAAAATAATAAGTATATATGACGCAAAATTTAGGTTCAGTGAGTGAGTGACTGTGAGGTTTTATGGCACAAGAGCCAAGGTAGGCTAAGCTGCGCAAAAAAATAGGTTAAAAAGAACTAAAATTTATAATACTAAAAGAGAAATTCACAGAAAGTAAAAATACAGGTTAAAAGTTAAAAATTCAAATTTGGTGTAAAAAGCCAATATGTCTTAAAAAAGCAAATAAGTTATGGTGGGGGATGGGTTTCCCCCACCAAATCAGATAGGTTTAAAACAGATGATTAAAAATAGTACACATAATTAAAATGTAATGAATCGTGTAAGGGACATGGCAGGAAGGACACTCGGGAGCACCCTCCCCAAATAAAAGATGTCTATGGGTAAATCGAGTGTGTCCAACGCGAAGGCGTGTCAGTCTGACATCTGCTCTTCGCATTGGACAAAAATTTAGGTTCAGTGTAAAGAGTATTATATTTATATTATACCAACAAAGGTGCAAGGGTCTAAGTGTATAATAGTGTTTGAAATATCCATCACGCAAGTGAAAAAAAAACTCAAACTTGGAGAAATACATTTAATGTTTTAACATTCAATTATAAACCTAAAATTGTAAACTTGAGTATGAAAATGCTCTAAGATGATATAACTCCCCTTCTCTTTGCTGCGTTTAGTTTTGTTTATTTAGTTTTTATTAACGTCGCACTAGAAGCAACACGAGGGCTATTGGCGACGGACCTCGTAATTTTGAACCACGGTCAAGTGACGAGGACGACACCTGAGCTGGCACCCCCCTCTCCTAACATCCACACCACGCCAACGGGAGGACTTTGGACCCCGAACAGATTTAACGTGCATCAGCCCCGGCTACACGGCGGGTCTTTGGCGGCCAAGGTTCGAACCCGCGACTGAACGAAAACCGCCGGTCGCTAGTCCACGACCTTGACCACTAGGCTACCGCGGCCCCTTCGTACTCGCCTAACAATGCAATATTTAGATGTTTGCGACAAGTTTTAACTCATATATTTTTAAATAATGCAGTTTTGCCCAATCACTTGGCGCAATTTGAATAATTGCCAAACTTGGCGAAATTTTTTTTTTTTTTTTTTTCTTTTTTTTGGCTGAATGTTAAGTCCGCTTCGCGGACCAATTTAGCAACATTTGGCAAAATACTGCCAAATAATTCCTGTCTCCAAGAGTGGTTTGACTAAACTGTATTCCAACCATTTAATTTACCGGATTAATTAATTTTAGTTAGTTTTAACGTAGTTATGTATTTCACTTGGTGTGTGTCTGTATGTATGTATATCAGTGTGTCATTAAATTGTCTATTGTAAATTTAACCAACTTCCCATCAAGCTAGAGCTCTGAAATTTTGGGAACTGTTCTTACTTGCCTAACAATGCAATATTTAGATATTTGCGACCAGTTTTAACTAATATTTTAATAATTTTTTTAATAAACTTTGCCACCATGTAAAAACGTTGGTTTTTATTTCGAATTATTATCATTTGAATTGCTCAGAGTGCCAAAATTCCTTTTTTTTTTTTTTTTTTAATTTTTGGATTTGAAGTTTACCAACTCCTTCCACCGTTAAGCCTATATTTCGAAATATTTTTATGCCAGATTTCTTTAATATAATAATACGTATTTAACGTTCATCATTAAAAGTGTTTTCTGACAAATTTGAGGCAGTTTCTACAAATTGAAAACCAGAAATATTGACTTTGAGATACACTTTACTTTCTGTTTGTTTTACCAAATTTCTTACTAATACATCCTAACGTTTAAAATATTTAATGTTGCTTATTAGGCGAAATAAACAAAAACACGTCGAATTCGAAAGCTCGTAGACATGGCATGTCCATTTAAATGCTGAATTTACGAAAATATATAATAAAATTGTTCTTAAATAACTTTTGAATACTTTTGAGTTTGGTCAAATGGTTGGTATCAACATTTTCAGAATAAAACTAAAAATAACAATTGTTTTTTTTAAAAAAAAAGAATCGAAAAATTTGAAGTTTAACATCCCCAAAAAACCTTAAATATTCTGGGAAAGCTAAGAAATTGTAAAACATGGACTAATTGTTCAATGGCTACGTTAACATTTAATTCTAATCTTTGAAATGAAAAAATGGATTAACTGTTTCAAAATAATCAAGCGTTTCGCAATTTTAAAGTGAGCGAGTGAATGAATATAAAGTTTATTGGCGCAAGAGCCACATATGGCTATGGTGCGCCAAAGAAGATTTAACTGTTGTCTGGACGTAAAGAAATTGAAAAAAAAAAATGGTTGACAAGAATGAGAGCCGAAAATAGAGAAAGATAGCTAGGGTAACCCGGGAGCGCGTCAACCGTGTTTACCAAAGACTATAAATCCCGTAGGGAAAGAAAAAATCATTTGGGTGCCATGGGGTTTGCAATTTCAAAATGACCATGTAACAAAACAATGGAGCAAATCTCATTCGATCATATCAGAACATTTAATAATTTAAGTAAAATTTATAACTACTTACAAATAAAAAAAAAATCAAAGTTCATTAATGACTAGTTATTTAAAATGATATTTTGAGTGAATTTGGCCCAAAAATCCTAAGGAATGTATGAATAGTTAATTAAAGAACAATGAGAACGAAATATTTCATAAATGCTAATTTCATATTGTTAAAAACTTTATTTTTATGCAACAAAATATAAGGCAATATTTTTAAGAAGAATTTTTTGTATACCACACATAACATATTTTAAAACATTTTTGGTTGAAACAAAAGTTTTAGATCAATATTAAAATTACTACAAAAATCAAGTGAATTTCTTTTTTAAAACAAGTTCATATATAACTTTAAGTTCTAAATTTAAAACAAAAAGTAAGCAAAAGTTTACGTTAGTTAAGCTTCTTATATTTTCAAACCATTGTTCAAAAAACCGATGTTCCTAGAAAATTCCAATAAGGACAAAAATTTCGGTGAAATATACTTTTAAAACACAAATACTTTTTTTAACGAATTGAACCCATTTTAAAAATTTTAAACTTCAGTTACCGAATCAGGATCAGGTTTCTTCATTGCCTGCCGGTATCTTGAAAATATCTTGACAGATTTCTGACAATCCACCTTCGTATTGTATAATTTTCGATAATAAGTCCTCCACACGACGAGCATTTTCTGCAAATTTATCGTCAATAAGTTTATGAGAAGTGCATAATTTTTCCAATTGCTGTCCTATAGCAGTCTTTGAAAGTTGTAGAATTTGTTCAGCTTCTTCATTTGTTTGAATAAGAACATCTCGAATATCTTGTGTACAACTATCAATTTTCCTCTTTAAATAATCCATACGATAGCTACATTCCTGAAGGGACTCTCGTACTTTTTCATTATTAGAATTCATTTTCATTACTGTTGAGTATTTATTGCTTAATGTTTGAGCTGCTTCCTCCCAACTTCTACACATATTTTTAAATCTTTGAGTTTTATCTTCTAAGTTCTTTCGACGCGCTTTCATTTCCTCTGTCAATTCTTGATTCATAATTATAAAACTCGAATAGTATTGCACTGCAGAAATTCAAAGGAGAATTTATTATTCAAAGCAGGATTTTGAATAAAAATTTTATTCTAAGAAAATAATGGTTTTTCTCCTAAAATATTGCAAAAAAATTGAAAGGACTGATTCTAGAATAAAATACTTTAAAGCACTTAACGGAAGATATATACTTTCTGTTAATCGGGGATTATTTCAATTTTGATTGGCTTATTGATTCTTAACTTTGCATTATGAAAAAAGAAATTGAGTGGTGTTGCTAACGAAGCTTTTAATATTCAGCCAAATTAAAGTAACGAGCACGACATCTAAACTATTGGAACCCTTTCTGCAAACTTCCCCGCAATCCCATTATAGTGCATTTAAGCCTCAGGGGATTTAATGAGTATTAGACCACTTCACCGCGGGTTTATTGCGGAACCGACACACGAAATCACGTCTCGACTGACACGACGGCATAGAGTTTCATTATTACAATTCCTCGACTACCGTTGCCTATATCAGTCAACCCCTGTGGTGACCAGGTGGGAAAGAATAGTCCCACTGTAGCTGATGCGTGTCGGAAGAGACGACTAAAATGGGTACACAATAATGAATGGGAGTATTCTCGGGCAACAGACATCAGGACCCGGAGGTACCCTAGTGATCTTTTCATTTCCCTAGAGGGCTTATTCTCTTTAGTAAACATAGGCGCGAGCCCCCATTATTTCCTAGCGATCCTTCTCTATTTTTGAGCCACCTTTTGTCAATCAAAATGTTACTTTTCTCTATTTTCGAAACACGTCTGGAACACAGAATTACACTTTGGCCTCATCTGGCTTTTGTGCCGTTTAAAATCAAATGCTCATTCACGTGACTCATTCATCCGATGAATTCGCCGAGACAATCGCAATCACTCATTCAAACGTCTAGAGCACAGTTACGCTTTATTTGGTGCAACATGGCCAAATCTGGCTCTTGCGCCATAAACCTTTACCATCACTCACCTATCTACATCAGTTGAAATCTATAACTAGGCTGCTACTGGTAAATTGACGAATTTCGGGTACCAAGACACATGTGTGGGAAAATAAAATACCGAATTTATTATTCATTCTTGATATGATTTTGGTTTTAAATTTTTTCTTAGAGCTAAGGAAATTTGGGTGCATAATAATGATATTTTATTCACTTTATTGAAGTGTAAAATTATTTTTTTAGTCAAAAAGTTTTTCTTTTCCTTTCAGTTGAATCTGGACATGACGTTTCAGATTTATTTTCCTTCAAGTACTATTTTGAAGAATTATATTCCATAAATATACAAAATCATTTCAACCCCATAGGAACTATTGCACAAAGTACAGTAAACCAATTTTTTTGACTGTATTACTGTATATTATTGTTGAAGATATTATAGAGCTTCATAAATTTGGAAGTTTAATTTTTTTTTTTAAATATTTCATATAATAAATTATTTCTTAATACGTACTTGTTATTTAGATAAAAAATATTTTAGTTGCACTATATCCATAAGTACCCTTTATAGAAGAATGAAAACATTTGGACCCATATTGTATAATAGTGTTCTTTGAAAGGGTATCTAATGCCAATATTTCACACAAATCATGTCCATATTTAACCAAGAAGAGGAAAAAATGTTTTTGACAAAAAAAAAATACTTTTATAGTTCTATAGAATGCTTCAAATATCATCATTAAGCTAACAAAAAAATCTCAGCTCTGAAAATAAATTAATAAGATACGTATCATAAAAACCAAGGAGGCTTTCATGTGATAATCCAGAATTTCTCGCATGTCCTGCTTCTTCTGATATATGACCAAGACGAAACCTGAGATGATCAGAAGAGATTTACTCTCCCACAGGGTTTTCTCCCCTCTTCTAATTTACTCACACTCAATATTAATTGATAGAAGGAATGAGTTTTTTATTCACGTCTCATTCTTTGAAGCATCCAAAGGATTAATTGTTGATTGAAATTGTAATTATTAACCTAGATTAATTGACGAAAACGGCACATGAGATGACACCTCACTCTTCAAGCTCCCATCTCCCTTTCAAGAATATTTGGAGAATGGATAGATTTAACGCTCATAATTCCCGCTGCACGGCGGGTTTTAGTGCCATCAGAACTTGAGCTTACGACTTGACGAAACAACTCTGGTCCACGAACTAGCGGCCATGACTACTTGGCCACCTCAGCCACCTCAGGGCTCGAACCCGGAATACAGCGTCTACGAGTTAGTGAATATGACCACTAGACGTCTGTGGCCACACAAGTAAAATGCACCGAATGCTTCCAAGGAACATCAGAGAACAAAATATCACTTCTATTCGTGAAGGATAAACGGTGCATGTAATGTACGATGAAAATGAAAATTTTGACCAGCAGTCAAATGACGAGGGAGAAACATTGGCCGGTATCTCCTCTCCAAGGTTCCATGCCTCGCTGTTGCATCGAATTAACAGATTCATTGTGAACTATTCACATTTCATGAAAACAAAATTGAATTTTTTTATTGCTCTCTGGATTAAAAGGAAGAAAACGCAGAATAATCGGGTTTCTATTGATTAAAACATTACTGAACCAGGTGTAGCAGTGAATATCGGCTTCTCCAAGTAATCTATGTTTGAATTTCAAAATGTATGATAAGACACGTTAGCCTAGTTAATATGGCCACGGATCGCTGTCGGCGTTAACTTTTGTCGAGACGTAGGTACGAGCCCTGCTACCGTTAAGGTTTCGCCGTTTGAAGGCGCTCGTGTACGTTAAATGTTGTCGAGGGTCCAAGTGCTCCTGTGAAAGTTTGAAGGCAGTGTGGAGAGAGAGAAGTCACCTGACCGATAATCGAAATTATGAGATCCGTCTTCATTGGGTGTCTAAATTTTATAGAATCATACGGGTAATATTCATAAAAATTCATGTGGCTGAATGTGGATGATCAAGAGTGTGGCCGCGGTAGCCTAGTGGCTAAGGTATCGAACTCAAGCCCGACGGTTTTCGTCGAGTCGTGGGTTCGAGCCTTGATGCCACAAAAGACCTGCCATATAGCCGGGGTTGAAGGAAGACTTAATCTGTTGGGGCTCCAAGTCCTCCCGATGGTGTAGTGTAGAAGTTAGGCGCGGGGACTACAGCTCAGGTGTCGTTCTCGTCACTTGAACGAGGCTCAAATTACGAGGTCCGTCGCCAACAGATGTCATGTTGCTTTTAATGCGACGTTAATAAGACCTAATTACCAACCATTATTTATAAGTCAATTAGCGGCTTTTTCTTTCTTTGGTTTTTCATGTCGCTTGTCAAATTACTGTATAGAATGTAACAACAGTTTAGGTCCACTCTTTTTAAAATAAATGAACAAAGCTCTCCTACCCATTAAATTAAAGGATTGAATATTGAATGTTTTTATCATCATTCGGTGAAATTCCTATGATGGCGATGCATGTTTTTATGTAAATGGAGAGAGAGAGAGAGGAAAAAATAAGATCCTATCTCAACAATGGATACATTCTGCCAGCGATTCATGAACTCTTGTTTTTCGTTTGCGACATTTTGGATGCTCGAATCTGACGTTCTACTGTGTCTCGCACAAATGAATTGTCGAAAGATCTAGTGACCTTGCTGATTTAGGAAGAGTATCAACAGCACGGAGGCAGTCCAGAGATGGGTAAATTGAGTTGACTGCGTGCACATTTGCACATATTCGCACTGAAATGTTTGTTCCTAACAAAATTAATCTGGTTTTCGAAACGTACAATTTCGGTTGTCATGCGACAAAAGTAGTTATATTTTAGGAAACTCACTATTTTTTCATTTGAATTCCCGTACAAGGTTAATATTTCAAACCTTCGGAACTTGTCTTGAAATATTCAAAGCATGATAGTAAAAAAACATTTGTTAAAGACTAAGGACACGTTCATCAACAGAAATTTTACTGATTGTCAACAAAACAATAGCTTTGAAATACTCCAATGTCATACCTGAATTAAAGCAATAATAGTTTTTGTATGTTACCTGTGTACCCTTACCAATTTTTTCTTCTTTTTAATCGTTTTCGTTCACTTGGGTCAGTACGAATTGTGCAGATGGGTATTTGAAAGAAATCTCTATTTTAAGGGCTGTAATAATGTTTTAATTAGGAAGAATTTTCTGATATATACGTAGATATTGGGGTGAAGGAGATTGTTCATCCCGAATCTACGATGGTTTGCTCTTACGCAATGGGCTGGTTGTCTAGGGGGGTAATTTCGGATTCCATGTAATGTTGATGATATTCAAAGATGAAGCTCGCAGTAGCTTTACTTGTTTATTAGGAGAGATGATGATGAATGATAAGTATTTACAGTATGCTATGAAAAGTAAGTTGACCAGTTCGTCAGATAAAGATAGATGGCTGCCTCATTTCACCCATATTGGCGATCGGTACTGGAACGCGCTCGGGCGTTTGAAGTTTACTTTCAACGCGGGTAGCGAAGGAGAAGAGAAGCGGAAAAAGTGGCGACAAGAGAGAACAAAAACGAGTGTCACTCAGTTTTGTTCTAGGATAGGTGGCCCTGCATGAGCTTATCACATGACTCTGATTCGTGGCGACATCTATTGAGTATCGGAGGAACTGGTTTTACAGTAGATTGAAAAAATAAAATTAATTGCTTAATAATTAGCTGGAAAATCCCACATATATGTGGATAAATTTATTCTGCATTTTAATGGATGTTCATGTAATGACTGTTGTAGCTATTCATGTTAATTTGTTTGCTTTCATGAAGCCTTACGTCGAAATTGCCGGCAGTATTGTAAATTTTAATTATAATATCGGAGTGTCTTAATGTTATAATAGAAGCGAAAGAATATTATAAAATTGTAACTGTGACTAAAACACTCGAAATATATAAACGTAATATTTGTTTATTATTCTTAAAAATTTCTCCCTTAATCAACCTTCAGAATTATACATTTCACTTAGTATTTCTTGTCCTACCTAAGGTCGTTATTACGAAACTCGCAGGATTTTGACTTCTCCATGGAGCCGATTACTTTAATTCACTGTATCCTGAAACCAAACAAACTTAAATTGCTACAATATTATTACATAAGGTCCGGTAAATATAAAAAGTATATTTTATTCAGATATCTCGTTACCCTTTCTGATAATTAAGACCTGAATATACCGTTCAACTTTTCAACATAAAATTTGGTCTAATTTCTTACGCAAAATGTACAGACAGGTCGAGTGTTCACGTTCAACAAGAAACTTTATTTTTTCAGTAACTCCCATTACAATTTCAATCGAAGTTGAATTCCATCTTGAATGCAATCCAATAAAATGAAAGAGAGAGAGAGAGAAATTAATATTCTCTCTCCTCCAAACACAATCTTTTGTTTCTAGATCGTGTCATTTAAAAACAACTCGCGAATTTTGCATTTCTTCAAATTACGTTTCAGCTTTCGTTTCGGCTGCTTTCTCGGAAACGTACCCCTGTTTCGCAAGAAACGGAAGAGCTCCTTGAGTATTGCATTATTTTTTATATTACTGTTAATGAATTTTTAGCAGATTTCGCTGGTTTGACCTTGCAGCGCATTTTTGTCCTTAAGATGAAGTATTTAAACTTTGGATTCCTTTTTTAATTCTTTTCATTTAATTCCATTCATGTAAATCTTTAAAACATTTCGATGGGGTCGGGTGCGGTTATGAAAAAGCGTTTAAAGGGTATAAGAATTTCTTGAATGTCAAGTTTAGAATTTAGAGAGGTATGAATAAATTATTCCAAACAAAGTTATAAAAATGAAAATATAAACTACATTGTGTATTCATACGAAGCCCGCGATAGACTAATCCTCATGATCAAGAGTTCATGATTAGGGACGTTTTCATGGAGGCTTAGGTTCGACTTCTAATACCACTAAAGTAGGTTCGTGTAGCGGAAACGGTACAGGTAGCTAGGGCTGATTTCATGTTGGTGCGGAGTGGAAGTTTAGATATTGAAGTGCCAGATGTCGAATTTCACCATTAGGAGTTTCGTCTCTGATATCCGTCATGCTGCTTTTGAGAGCAAATTTGCGTAGAAAAAAAAAAAAAAAAAAAAAAAAAAAAAAAAAACCTTTTGTGAAATTCCTTATACGAAATCTCTGCCACGAGAGGTTGGTGATAAGAGACCACTGAATAACCTAGGTAGGTGACCTAATATTAATAATAATATTAAAAAGCCAATAAAGAAGATATGTAGTGTTGTAATTTTTAATATACTGAAACTTTTTGAATATTCCCTCAGAGAAACCTTCACTGAAAAATTTATTCCCTGTAATACATCTACTGTTCTCACGTTATTTTATGAGTGAGTGAATGTAAAGTTTATTGGCGCAAGAGCCAGATATGGCTATGCTGCGCCAAACAAGATTAAACTGTGGTCTAGACGTGAAGTTGAAAAAAAAAAGGTAAAAATGGTTGACAAGAAGGAGGGTCGAAAATAGAGAAGAGTCGCTAGGGTATCCCGGGAGTGCGTCACCCATGTTTATCAAAGACAGTAAACCCCATGGGAAAGAAAAAGATCAATAAGGTGCCTCGGGGTCATGATGCACGTTATTTTATGATCCAACAACTTGAAAGTTATTGGATTATAAGGATGCAATAGCATTAAAGC
>BMAW01104840.1:0-26257 GCA_019974015.1 Nephila pilipes
TAGTGTGTGTGTGTGTGTGTGTGTGTGTGTGTGTGAGGAATAATTCCGTATTTTAAAGCGTATCACAAGCAGAAAAAGTTTTAGGTAAAAGTAACAATTAAATGTTTCATAAAGGCTAACATTCCGTGTAGGTATTTAGATATTTTAGCTTAATATTTTACAAACGAATATTTATAACACTTATCATTAACTGAATTCTTTAAAAGTGCCAATTACAATTGTTGTAATGATACATTAATATACCACAAATAATTCTTTGAAGACTACCTTTCAAAAGTGAGTGAACCATCTGTATCACCGTCAGAATAGGACGGCATTTTCTGAAGCAAATGGGGGGATGGGTGCCACTTTCAGTGATAGTTTGATCGCAACACTGCGCGTAATAAGAAAGAGAAAACTGTTGATTCTCTTAACTTAATTGTTAATCTGGGGATCAGAAACAATCATTAGAAATTTTGGGGAGAAAAACTCAAAGTAATTTCTGTTATTTTTTGACTCCTCAAAAAGGGTATTCTTGTTCACGTTGACAAATAAACTCCATTTGAGGAAAAGTAAAGAAATATTGTCACACACACATATTTAATTTCTTTTATTATTTTGGGGGGAGAGGGGGAAGGAGAGAGGTAAAAGAGAAAACCTCGTAGTATGCCTTGTAATAACGATTACTATGGTCGTAGCTAAAGCAATAATTACGTAATGAAAAAAAAAATTGTCTTGGTGGAAAAATTAAATAAACAAAGCGTCAAAATAGATAAAAATAAAATGCAATCTGAATAGGTCTCACAGCTTCCATCCGACAACATTGAATAAACGGTTTTTTAAAATATTCCTTGCTAAAATGTAGCTTCCAAAGTCAGTGTAGTTGGTCACAAATTAGATACGGAATAAACAGCGGAATTAGACGGAATTTTCTAAATGCCGTTGATTTCATACAAGGTATACCTACAGATAAAAAAATCAGTTCTGTAATTTATGCGTGACTAATAAATGTAAAGATAACTATATAGATTATTAATTTATCATGCATAATTAATTGTGTTTATAAATGTAATTTTCTTTGAATAAACATATGTACAAATATACATATATTTAAATGTTCAAATATAACTTAAAAAGCATTAATTTTAAATGTGATGATTATCTGTGTTTGGTATAAAATAAGTTGTTCATTCCCTTTCTCAGACGTCACAGACATTTTAAAATATTCTTTTCATTTTAAATAATTCTTTTAATAATTCTTTTCATTTAAAATATTCTTTTCAATTCATCATTTTATTCATTTTAAAATAAATTTTCCCTTCTGTTTAACATCTACGGACTCTAACTTATCCATAAGCATCTAACTCTTCATGGTATTAATTCCTTAATAATGTAAAAGCTTTTCTTTTATGCTTTCTAAGAGCTGTGAATGAAATGATCGAGCATAGCAGCTTGAAATGTTCAAAGAAGAACCGTTTAAGAAAGATAAATGATTTGATTTACTTTGCTAATGTTAATATGTTTTCGGTATTACCCAGTTTTAAATCTTAAAATTTAAATTAAAATATTTTAACAAGATACACAGAAACCTTTGTGACTATTGTCAGTTTTCTCTTCTGGTTAGCGTGGGTAAAAAACTGAACTATACAAACAAATAAAAATAATAATCATTAATTATTTGGAAAATTATTATGCATTTTCTTAAAAATGCATTTTTGACTGACAAATTGTATACATTAACCCGGCAATATTTGACAATGTACATTCTATAATCATACACTGATGAAGAATCAGAATTTTCAATTGAAGCCGGATTTTGTTGTTCTTGAATGCAAGATCGCTATACAACGCTGCTCACATTTTCTCCCATTGTTTATCGCAATTATATATTTTCATTTAAGTGCGTTGTTTCTTGTCTTCTTGTGTTTTTCATACCTCATTTGCACAACAATATAACTTTGAACAAACAATATAATCTGCACTAAAATGTTCTCAAAGCCAAGCAGGTGTGCTAATAAAGCTAGTAATAGTAAACAGGTGACCAGAGAAGCTTGTGACAACTTGCTTTAACTATTTTTGTACTGTATTCACTTTTTGTTTTATGTTTTTTATTAATACAAAAATATTCAATTAATTGAAATCAATGTTTGAAATTAATTTTGCAGTTTCTAGAACCTAGAAATATTTTATCGGATACTTCTAATTCTTCTTTTACACGATAAATATGCTACGAAAAAAAATGCATGTAAAAATATCTGCGTAAAAATACATTACGTATTTGGAGAAATGGAAGACTGGTTCTTGTCTTAAGAAAACAGGAAAAATAATTCAATACATTTTCGCGTCTGTTACAGGTGAATTATGTAACATTATGAAAGAGCTACCGAAAATTATTTTATTTTTAATTAATAAAACAAAAGTTTTATAATTATACTTTATTATCTACTGACTTTAACCAAAATTAATAAATATTTATAACTTTCTCTTCGTTGACCTGTGATCAAAACGTAGATAAGATAAAATTTAAAAGATTTAATCGTTGGCACGCTCGAACGTTCTAACTGTTCTTCGCATTAAGAGGAAACCATTTGCTTAAATTTTTTTTCTGAGACTTGTTGAAACGCTTAAGTCACATCAAAACATGTGGCGCAGGTGTTTTCACTTTAAATGCCAAACTCAAAATGCAGACAAAGCATACAAAATTCCATATTGAAGTTATAGAATTTGGGGTATTCTTACAAATGGAAATCATATTACATTCCTCGTCATCAATGTCACAGTTATAAAACAAAATTAAGGCAAAACTTTCTTCTTCGAATTTGGATCCAAATAAGTCGTGTAAAAAAATTTCCAATTCGTGTTAAATCAAAAACGTGTAAAGGAAGCTAGTGTAAAAATATAATTGGGTGTATCTACTCATGTTTAAAACATTCATAAACACATTAAATCTATAACTCAATCGGCTAAATTCATATATATATAAAGATATATTTTTGGTATCTCTGTTGTATTTGCGTTCGATAAACCAGCGCAATTCTTAATCAGGTTCTGCCGTTGACAAGAACGTAACGGATTAACGATCGCGTTCTATAATTATTTTTCAAATAAATTATTTACAGTAAACATAAGTTAATTATGTGTAAATAAGTAGTGTAGTGTGTTTTATAAACTCTTTTATTGTTTTGTTGGTTTTTTAAACATTAACACTGGAAATCCTTTAATGAATGATTAATTCAATAAACGTGCATTACGATTGATTTATCTTTGATATCTCTGTTAACAATAATAACATTTAGTCCTATTTGTAAGTTCTTTGTCTCTTTAAAATGATCAAAAAGGCCTGATCTATTCTAAATTAATTCTTCGAAAGATATCTTACAATCGCTAAACCTACAACTTTAACTTACTCGGAGTGATATTCACTTATAAAATGGAACACCCTTGAATGGTGTTCTCCAGAATTACTTCCCAGAGGAGAATAACCCAGCCTTGCATATAAAAGCTGAGCCGGACTACCCTATTCACCATAGAATCACGTAGGGCTCATTGAAAATGCGGTCTGCTTACTAAGGAAGTGGGCATAGTGAGGGGTAGGATGGTGATGTAGTGCAAGTTGATTGGGTAGTCTACACTACCTTACGTTTGAGGAGAGATGAAAGTGATTTTCGATGAGAAACTGATGTGTATTGTAACATATTTGTTCGATACTGATTGTACGGATTGAATTGATATCAGTTTCATGGCTTTAAATAGGCTAAATAAGATACCTATAGTGTAGAAAATTAAAATGGATTAATTTATTGACATTTGTTAACATGTTGTTTTGAGAAAATGGCAACAACGAAAGGGATGGACTCAAAATAAATGATGCTTGGTGTTGGGCCCCAAAGAGTGACATTAAAATACATTAAGATTATAATAATTACATTTATTTTGCTAAAGGTGCATTTTCGTCTCTGATATGTGTTTCATTTAATATTTTATCGTTTGCTTTTATTTTAATATTCTAACAGAATGTTATCATCTATTTTGAAAATTTATCTTTTGCTCTTATTTTAATAATTGATTTTTATGGAAGGAACATCTATATTTATTCTTTTTGTCAATGTTTGCGGTGCTGCAACGTTTTAGAAAGTTTTGAATGTTAAAGCAAAAATAAATTATTAATTTGAAGAAGGTCCTTCATTTCCTTGATAGTAATTACACCTGTGGAGCCTGTGGCTTGGAAGTACGCTTACTTCACGATAATGTTTATTAATTTTCATTTTTTACTTTTAAGAGAGATTTATGTATATAACTATATGTGCGTGTGAGAGAGAGAGAGTGAGTAAAGACTTTCCTTTAAATATTTTAAGTAGTACTTATTTAATTAAGTTAATAAAACAGTCGAAGCCAATTTAATTTTCAAGTAATTATTTTATTGCAGTGGAGAGAGAGACCATTTTTAAACGGCAGGAGTTTATAATTCCGCCATTCGATACACATTTTGAGAGCAAGAGTGTAAAAGCAAGATTGAGAAAGCTAGGGTGTTTCACTCTGTTTTTAATTATATAGCAGGAAAATTTCACTACAAATGTCATAGAACATGTGGTATTATTAATGGAAGGATTTCGAGGGAATCTAAGTGTCGACCTAAAGTGTGTTAGGGATCATTTCAACAGGTCTGAAAACGTGCTGACTTTACAGATTTTAAGAGCGCGTGAATTCATAAATTACAATTAAAAAGGAATGGTATCAGGAAATAAGAATGAACGTTTTACATTTAAATCAGATAATTGGAAAAATTAAGAAATTAAATTATTATT
This sequence comes from Nephila pilipes, assembly GCA_019974015.1. Lineage (NCBI taxonomy): Eukaryota > Metazoa > Arthropoda > Arachnida > Araneae > Nephilidae > Nephila > Nephila pilipes. Next base: position 4,785 of record BMAW01104840.1, read on the forward strand.
GTGAGAAACTAATAGGAATTAAAGTTAAATCATTATATATATATATATATATATATATATATATATATATATATATATATATTAGGTGTAACTTCTGCCCTTTGTAAACTGTAAAAAAGTAATAAATTTTTCATATTTGTTGTACCGCGTAATTTCCATCGTTACTTCTCGGCGTGATGATAATTTGTATATAATAAGTTTTATAAAAATACCTTGTTTTTAGAGGCAAAAAATTCCAGTAATGCCTGTTTAACCTCTCATCTTTTTTCACCTTTCAAAACCCTTTACAGGGAGATAAGCTAGTGATAATTAGAGGGCGCTAGGTCTGAAGGGTACGGTGGATTAAGTAAACTTAATAATTAAGTAAACTTTTTAAGTATTTCAAACTGCAAGCTTCTGGCTACTTTTATTTTGCACTTTTCTTATCGAATTAATCAAGCCAGGAATATATTACAGGAACATTTTTCATCAATAGTTATTAAAGTTGATAAAAAATATTAAAATATAATGTAACTGCAAACTTCATCTTTGACAAAATGTGATTTTATTAAAAAAAATTGCATTAATCATAACCAAATTATTCTGGCTATTCGTGGATTCCTTGTTATGTTCTGTATCCATAAATACATATAAATGAGTAAACAACTTACATATGTCTATTTTTATTTTCCTTTTAGAGTCATTAAAGCTGTAGATGCATTTTTGTCAATATATTTGGAAACAAATTAGAAAAAATTAGGGAAGTTGTCCTTTACTAGCATCTAAATAGAAAATACTGTGTCTCCATTGTCTTAAAAAAATAACAGGAATAATTTAGCAATTTATTTAAGTATATAACAACAAAATAAAGAATTATTTTTATTTCTTTTACTTGTCAGAGTGTATTAGTAAAACATAATTCACTATAATCAGTATTTATTTTTCTCTTTCTATATCTAATCATATATTTAATTACTTTGATTAATTTTAAGCTTATAACAAAATTTTTCTGCGTTGTTTCTCTTGCAGCGTTCTTTAATTTGATTCAAAACAGAAAAAAAGTATTATTATTTTTTACTGATATAGCGTAAAATTATGATTAAATCATCTTATATTAAAATATTATTTATATATACACCCTAATCCCAAAAAGTACTGAATTATTTAATCCAATTTACTAATACTTAAATCTATTTCGGGTTTTTTTTGTCATTTCCATTCATTTGTCGCTAATGTAGTATTAGAAATCTTATAATAATTTTTTTTAAAAAAATAACGATCACATAGCGGACATCGAAGTATAGGTTCGAAGTGTTCTTTCTTCGCACTAAGTCATTAATTTATTGTAAGGGAACAAAAGTTCTAAAAGATTTATTTAGCATTGTCTATATGTAAAAGACTAGACAAAACTCATCCCAAAATAATGGTTATTTAAATATTTAACTTTATTGAAGTATTAGAAATTTTATAATAATTGTTCGAAACTCTTTAACACTAGAAAGATTGTTGCCATCATTTGAACGGTTTAGCAATTTGTATTATGTGCTACGATCGTAATTTTATTTCAAGTCTACTGAAATTTTATGATTTTTATTTATTTTACGTAAAGTATACTCACATTTGTACAAAATTTTATTCTGCAGTAAAGAGGGGGGGGGGAATCTGTTGTATGACTAAAAAGACTGAAAGCCGTCATTTTGATTGCAGTATGAAAAGCTAGTAGAAATCTGTAATGCAAATCACGAAACGGTAATAAAAACGAAATATGTAATAAAAAAAAATTTGGCAGAAAAAAGTTATTATTTGTACTAAAAGAAGAACCCACATATTTTACTCTCTCCCATATACCTTTCTCATCCCTCTTAAAAACTTAATAATGAAGAAAAGTTTTAGTAATAAATAATTTTTTCAACTTTTGCGTGAATTAGATGAACATGAATCAAATGAAGAAATACCTGATGAGGATGACAAATTTTTTCCACAGAAAATTAAAACACCCAACACTGATTCTGAATTTGAAGACGAAGCACAAAAACAAGTTTCAGTAACCATAACTAAATCTACAGATCTACCTCTAAAAATGAACAAAAAAGAGAGAAGACTGAAAACAATGTTACATTACTCAATACTTCTGATGCGGGACCTACACCAAGTAATGAGGTCGCATGAAACGACACAATTTGTACAAGAATGTTTACCAATAGTGGACGCTTTCAAAGCCAACATAAACTATCGGGTTCCAGGAAGAGTGGCTTCCTATGAAAAGAGACACGTAGAAAGAGGAAGTATAGTTAGCGCATTTTAGCTGTTAGTAGGTAACTCTATAAAGAAAATAATACTAAAATGTACTGAAACAGAACACTACGGGATATGTTCAAGGGAGTATTGATGTTTATGAGATTTAATAGGAAATCTACAAGAGATCTCAAAGATTACAAAACAAAATATTTGCTCTCATATCCTCGGTTTTCGATCGATTCGTTGAAAACTGAGTTTCTTGCTACCAACCTAAAGAAAATATAATAGTTAATGAGCAATCATTTTCATCCGAAACTCTAGATGCACATTCTTGCGATACATACCAAGTAAGTGATAAATTTGGTGTTAAATTTTAGATTGCAGCAGATGTAGAGTCAAAATACATGCTAAATGCCATTCCATATTTAGGAAAATATGACACCAGACCGAACAACTTATCACTTTCAGACTATGCCATTTTACGTGTGACGAAATCATTTTTGGGCAAAGACGAGAATGTAACTACAGATAACTTTTTTACTTTCCTTGCTCTTGCTGTGAAATATAAGGGGGAAAAAAATACCAGCATTGTTGCACATTGAAGCAATCAATTTGGAATCCGAGACACCGCAAAATTCTTAAAGTATCCACTTTATTCTACATCGTGTTATAAACATAATGATTCCATCTCGAGTGTGCATCAATGTAAAAAGAACAAGAATGTTTTGGTTCTACGAACTCTACACCAAACAGTTAGCATAATAGGTAATGAAGAGAAAGTTCCGAAACTGTTGCATTTCACAATTCTACAATGTATGGTGAAGACATTCTTAATCAAAGGGCGCATAACTATTCAGTAAAAGGAAGAAGTCGAAGATGGTTAATATACGTTTTTTACAATATTTTGAATTTAGCCCCGGGCACTATTTCTCAACTTTCTGCTCAGATATCAAACTCAAAAAATCGTACCTAACGCCAGTGTGGGCTGTGTAATAAAAACAGGATGGCGCATACATGTTGTAAATGTAACTGATATGCGTGAGGTAATTGTAGTTCAGCTGTAAAAAGTATGATTTGTGTTGGGTGCAACAGGTAATTTTGATACCTCACTTATTTAGCCATTTACTGATGTAAATATAACGGCCATTGTATCCCTTATAATGTTAGTTCAACTGAACCAAATATAATATTCCACATATCAAAGTGATTTCTATTTGCTGTCATACTTGATTTTTGAAAAAATCTTAATTTGGTAAGATTTTGTTTTACATATAAGTAATTTCTTCTTTTCAAGAAAGTTTTTATTGATTCAATATATAAAAATAATTAAAAATAAAATCACTAAATTATAAAAAATACCATCTCTTGTATTGAAATATTTATATTTCTTATAATTTTTATCCAAAAATGTGTTTCATATATTTTACTTTTGATTTTATTTCTACACGTCATTTTGACGGTCTTCCGTCTTTTTAGTAAGAGAAAAAAGTCTCGTTTTTCTAGTATTAAGATAGAATTGACGTTATAGAAAAGGTCCAAAGCAACCACATCAGTTTAGGTTCATTAAACTCTTACAGAAACAGATAAAAATTTAGAATTAAATTTACTAAGTTTATTTCACCATATATTAACCGTTTTTTCTGTTTAGTTCCCGAAAAAGTAGAATTATTCAAAATGAATATTAATTAGAGTAAAAAAAGTGTACTTCCCCGACCCAGGCCCCACATAAAAAATTATATCGAGAAAAGAAAATACCTTCTTCAAATGCCTAATACATATTTATTTTCTCCAGCACAACATTCCAAAAAAAAAAAAAAACTTGGCCAACATTAACAACAAAAACAGACATTTCTGCCAAAAAAAAATCGAATATTAAATGAAGTAACTAAAATTAAAGGTACCAATAAATTATCAAAGCAGACAATAATATTCTATTTAGAATTAATATGAAAACAAAAGATAAAATATTAAATTAAGTGTACCTTATTTATGTAAATGAACCTTAAGCACACTAAATGTCATTAATATATTCATAAAGAATTACTAATGCTAATCTTTTGAACCTGAAACCAGGTATCGTTCTTTTTATGGTGGCCGCGGTAGCCTAGTGGTCATGTTTGTGAACTCGCAACCGGTGGTTTTTGAGGAGTTCTGGGTTAGAATCATGATGCCACTTGATCAATGTGTTGAAGGGGCTGATGCATAATAAATCTGTCGCCATTCAACGGCCTCTAGTTGGCGCGGTGTGGAAGTTAAGAGAGGAAGGTTCTACTCAGGTGTCATCCTCGTCTGTTCACCAAGGCTCAAAATTGCAAAATCTGTTGCCAATAGCCCTCGTGTGGCTTCTAGTTAGGCGTTAATAAAACAAATCAATCCTTTATTTCCTGCCCACTTAATTATGTTGACACAATTTTCTCAAAACAACAATATGTAAGCTTATGTTAAAAAGCTTTTAACATCGTACGTACATAAATTATTAAGTAATTTCACAAGAAAATGGGTTATTTGTAAATTTTACTTTCCAATTTTCTCGAACTAAAACAACATTTTTCAGTGAGCATATGTTTATAAAATTAGTTACTGTCAATCAAAACTGATAAGTTTTCACTAGCTTGCTTAAGAATTAGTTGTCAAAAGTTATGTTGAATTTTTTTATCTAATTGTCAATACTCTTAACAATTAAATACAAATTTATATACATTTTCAAAAAAATCAATTTATAACAGGATTCTGTCGCGTATTTCTTTTTTTTTTACAAGACTTTGAAGACATTTACGTGATTATTTTAAAATTCAGAATTTCTTTCAATATATGAAATGTGACTTATGTAAATTAGATATGAATTACTGCTACAAATATAATTGAGGAGATGAATTTATAAGCAGCGAATCGCTTAATATAAGAATGATGACATCAGAATCTAGCTCACCCTGAGTAACGAAATAAAGGAACAAATATATTAGAGTTCTTCATGGTGAGTCTGACCTCATTTTACTACGGACTCGAACCTGATTGATCCGCAGTATTTAAGTGCCTAATCTTCATATTGGGTAGTGTGTAGGGTTTACTTTATAGGTTTGATAATAAACATCGAATTTTCTGAATACTTTGATGTATAAATAAACTTCATTTATTATATATCTTGACTTCATTATTGACTGAATTGATATGCGACTCTTTAGGGGATTCCGGGACTGTTAACAACTATCCGTGTAACAATTAACATATAATATTCATAAATATTTGTACTAATTCTCATGTTTTCAGGTCATTTCTTAAAAAATCTTAAGACTTACAGTGAAGAGTAAATGAAATTTTTTTTCAATATTGCGAAAATCAACATTTTACTATGTGTACGATTCTGAACTGTTACTTCGATCAAAATTTACAAAAGCAGTTCTATTAAAGTAAGCAAATCCTCAGTTGGGAAGTGAAACATATTTTTTTTAAAAAAAGAAGAGAAAATAATTTTTAGAAATTATTTAGAAATTTTTTTTAAATTTTATGAAAAAGTTCCAACTAAAATTCACGTGAAATACTTTATGTTTGATATGTCTACAAGTTTATGTATAAGTCATTAAGGCCCCCGTCTACCAGTCATTTTGATTTCGTAAATTTAATGCTAATCCTATGGAATTTCTATTACCAGTCTCAATTTTTTTTTTTCTATTTTACTTATTTGAAAAGAAAATAGTATATCCGAGAAAGAAAAAAAATAATGAAGGTTTCTACGGAATTACTTATTATTTCCAATTTTTTTAAAATTATTTTGGAATATATTTCAAAGATCGGAAATTCTACCAACGAATAATTAAAATGGAGACAAAAATGTTTTTAAAAATCGGGCGGAAAATGTAATTCTGCAGAAATCTTCATTATTTTTTGCTCTTTCAGATACGTTTTTTGCATTCAAGCAGACAAAATAGACACAAATTTGAGGATGGTGTAAAAATTCTATAACGTTCTATGAAGATTAACATTACGTTCCCGAAATCAAAATAGCAGGTAGACGTCAGTCTTAAGAAACTTATTTTGAACACATGCATGAAATTTCAAATTAATAACGATTAATGGTTTCTGGGACATCCAGCCTCAAACTAAAATATTTTTGTTTTGAGAAAAAATTTCTAAAATTGAAAAACGACAACAAAAAATAATTCGAAATAAAAACCAACGTTTTTATATGGTGGCAAAGTTTATTAAAGAAAATTATTGAAATATTAGTAAAAACTGTTAGTTTTATATTTAACTTTAAAATTTAATTGAAAAGAGACATTTGTGAGCGTATTAAAAAATTCATAATACTCATAAAATCAAAACATGCATTTGAAAGTTTGTAAGTCATTCTATTAAAAAAAATGGGAACCAGAATTCAGAAAAAATTATTGTGATAAGACACGGCGTCAAATATTGGAATCTTTCTCTCTTGCCAATGATTACTGACTAAAAGTCAGCAATCCTTACTATCTCGGAGATAGTAAAGGGGAGATAGTATCTCCCCTTTGTGAGTACAAAAGTTTTACGATACCTCATGCGGCGTGGGGAGTGCTCGGTGTTCCCAGAGGGGGAACGAAATTTTTTCCTCAATCCTAAAAGCGCCGAGAGGAAAAAATATCTTGACTTATTAAAATTATTGAAATATTAGTTAAAACTTGTCGGAAACGTCTAAATATTGCATTGTTAGGCGAGTACGAACGATTCCCAAAATTTCAAAGCTCTAGCTTGATGGGAATTTGGTTAAATTAACGATCGAAAATTTGATGACACACTCACACACACACCAAGTGAAATTCAGAAAAACATTTTAAAAACCTATAGTTAAACAACGTTTTTTTCTCCTCGGTAACTCTGGAAGTTTTGATTAAATTGTTATACATTAGCATCAAAATATTCAGAACAATTGTGAGTTTTATCACATACATTTTTCAAAAAAATATGGAAAAATTTTAAGTTCAAGGATGTTAAGATACCTTTATTATTGATTGATAATATACAGAGATGGAAGTAATACAGTGGTATTACAAGTAATTGAATACTGTTTATCAAGCTATGTATTCCCATTTATTTTTAAAATCTATCTTGGCCATATTCTGCAAATCGTTGCAACCCTTTCCGGTCATTCCTTTCCACAGTTTAATGTCCTATTGTTCCCAAATCAATGCCAACAAAATGAAACTCTACACAATATAAAAATTAATATACGAAACTGTAAAAAAAGGAATTCGATTCACCTATTTAATATCAAGTTACAAATACATAATAACGCTATTTTTCTCTCTCACTCTCCCTTTTTTGTAATAATCCTCAACACGCCTAAACTGTAACTTAGAATACTAATCTAAGTTAAATATTTCTGATTTATTTGGGTGCGAGTAAGTAGTATCAATAGGATTGAATGCTTCTGAATTCTTCTTGTATGAACTCCAGACAAATCATTGTAACACTTTCCTGCCATTGGCTTCGGCAATCAGTATTTCTTAGTTAAATAGACAATTAATCGAAAAAATAAATTCAAAATTTACACAATATAAAACTCAATAGATGAAAGAGTCAAGCATGAGTCCGATCCAGTTATGTGTAATCAAGTTACTAGTAAGTAATATCAATCTCTCTCTCCACACGCTTGAATTATAGCACTGAAAAAAATCTTAGTCAAATATTACCAAGTTATTAGGGGTCGAGTAAATAATATGACTAAAATTGCATATTCGGGCGGGAAATCCGATTTATTCCTGTATGAATTCTTTCAACAAAAATTTTTTAATCAATGTTGGTCTGCTACAGATAATCATTTATTAAACAGCAATTTCTATCATGCGCCAACTACCGTCTGCTCACTACTCACTCGAGTATTCATTTCTTTATCGCTTGTATATGTATATGCTTCATAATCTATTTATTGTACTTCTTAAATTCAATATAACCTGTGTTAAATTCAATATAACCTGCGTGCATCACGTTTCATTCAACTGGAAAGTAACTGGAAGTTTAAGAAATATTGGAAAGTAAATCCTGATGTTATATAGAAGAGAAAATCAGGAATAGCTTAATGTTACTTCTTTAATAACTAAAAACTCCAGCGTTCATCTAACTAAGTTCCTTTAAAATCAATCGTAACTATTCCATTTCCAACTCTCGTCTCTCCGCCCAATAGTTACCAACTCAGCAATTCCGAACCACTCAGACTCCGAGCAGAACATCCCTTGGAGATGTGAGTCGGAATTACTCCGCCGAGGAGAGCCTTACTTGAGCACACAAAAGCCGGAACTCTTCACCTTCCGCCGGAGAATCACGTAGGGCCCATTGAAAGTACGGTCCGAAGAGGGGGTCATTGTGCGGTGGACAATGGCTATTTAGCGCGGCTGGGAATTGGGGATTTTGCACACTATTAAATCCGGGAAGAGGAGGAAGATGATTGTAGGATAGAATCAATTGGTAATATGTTCCGAATTGAATAAAGAAATGTTTCCAGATATTAATGAACCGCTTAAGTGTGTATGAAGTTGAGATTATTCATTTATTTATTTTATATTAAGCTATTTCCTTTATGTTACTAATTTACACGGAAGTGATTAAGGGCACTGGGGGATTGATTATACATCAGTTTCGAATTATGAATACTACGTTCCTCATTTAACCCTTCCATGCGTGATTTTTTTCTTTTTTAAATTCCTACTATTCGCTCACACTCTCCCTATGTATATTTTGTTCAAATTTTCGATCGTTAATAAAATACTTTTTATTCATCCACTCAAGTTCAAATACATTTTTTTAAACTTGTATTGGATGATACTTGATGTTATACAGTTTTTCAAATATTAATTCAATTAATTAAAATTAATTGGTGAAAATGCAGTTTAGCCCAACCACTTGGCACGATTTCAAAAAATTGCTAATCGTGGCCATTTTTTATGGCTGAACGTCAAGTCCGCGAAGTGGACCAGGGTAGCCACATTAGGCAAAATACCGCCAAATAATTTCTGTCGACAAGAGTGGTTGGGCTAAACTGCATTTCATCCATTTAATTTACCGGATGAATTAAGAAATTAGCAAATGCTTGTACTATGTCACTTGTCATGAAATGGCAAAGTTGGTTGAGGGTCGGCGTGGAATCTTCATGTCTTTGGGTTGAAGCATAAAATTTTTGTATTTGATTTTCAAATAATTAATTGTAATTTTATGTGGAAGAAAAAAAATACTCCTATACAAGATATTTAGCGGAATATAAATTTAGGAATATATACCATCAGTGACGAAGCGTGTAGATCGCCGGAAATTTTTTTCTTTTGCCACTTAATATTGTGATTTTGTCATATATATATATATATATATAAAAGACAAAATATTATGAAAATAAGGATTAATTAATATAATCATAATAATGCAAATATAAATTTTATGCAGATATATCGGTTTTTTCGTAATAATTATTAAGACTTTACGATATATCGTCGCTTATTATGAATTTTTCAGTATGTTATTTACGAAAGTGACAAAATGTATAGGAAAATGTATACAACTAGATTATTTGTAAACAAGCTTTAAATTATTTGTAAGCGAACTTTGATTATTGATTTGATTATTTTTAAATAACCTTTTAAATATGGAGGAATGCTGTAATGTTCAAACAATAAGCTTTTTTAATCGTGAACAGATTATTCGATTCATTAAAGACTTTCGTACTGTATTTTTTGGGATCATATGACAATTATTTTTCTCCGTAACCTTGCTACCAAAAATATTAAGAAAACTTTTTTTTTACAGTATTTAAAAATATATATCAATGATTACGCAAAAATGCATTTCCTAAATCTAAAAGAAAAACGTCCTCCATTAAAAATGTTATATTACAACATTTAATTTTAATAAATTATATGACTGAAATATGTAAGCAGTTTAAGAACTATGCTTTAAAGTATAAAAGACGAAATGTATAACATATCAAACAAACAAAAAATAAATTCAATAATTACAAGAATAATCGGAATAGGGGAAAATATTTCAATTTTAACTGTATATATATATATATATATATATATATATATATATATATATATATAAACAGGTATAAGTCCAAGAAATACATTAATTTATAAGAGTTCACATAGTTAAACAGCCTATTCTTTCGGATTAAATCTATTTTTTTTATTCCATGAATCCTTAATCATTATGAAAACTTCCTTTTAACAGTTCATACAAACGCATAACTCTTCTATAGCACCAATTCACGATTCACTCTATTGAATGCAGTATTTCCTAATATCGCTCTGGGAGCGTATACTTTACGAAAATCAACTTGTGCACAAAGTGGCTCATACATATATTCTGCAAAGATTGTTCCTCAGGTTACTATATTGGTACGGTTTCTTCTGCCTAATTTGTCGCCAAGATCAACCCTACCTATTCAATATTACTGCCACATGTATCTTCTCTGACTGTGAAACATCGTCTTAGTCTTAATAACTGTTCTGCGAAGAAAAACTTACGTTTTTAAAGTAATAATATATTTTATTATTTATTCTGTATTTGAGTCATTTATTTTAAACTCCGCTGACCCAAGGTCAACTTTAAACCATAAATTTTTGAATAATTTGTATCAATCGGTTCTAAATACATGAAAAAGTACTGAAAAATGTTAAAAAATTTATTTTTATTTTTATTTTGAGAAATTAAGGGATTCAAGGAGGTGAAATTGGGACATAGTGACATGATAATATTGATTTAAAATATTTCTGTCACCTTAATTTAATGAGTAATTCCTAATAATTAGCATGGTGAGCATAATGTAAAATGAACATAATGTAAAATTTGAGTCAAAAAAATCCCTATTCGAACTGTTTGCAAAAGAGTCCTAATTTCCAAAATTTATCATTCGTTTTTTTTTCCTCTCTAACTTTATCTTATACTATTAAATAATTTCTCGATTTTTCAAATGTTTCTTATTATTGAAAACACGTGATTTCCAAGAAATGTTATCTGCGAGTATGGTAAAGTTTTTTCTGCCCAATACATTCCAATTCTGGGAAATTTTAAATTATACATAATTACAGTGATCACTAATTATGATGCATTTCATTTTCTGACAGATACAGATTCTTTCCTGTTTGCTTTAAATATCTACATTTGGTAAATTCAGTTAGTAATTAAAGAATATCATTCCGAGGTGAAATATATGCCATAATTATAGTTTAAAAAAAGTGATTATGATAGCAATTAATCCAACGTCTCCTACAAACGACACTGTGTTCTAAATCAGAAGTGGGAAGATTTGAGTAAGAAATTAATAATGTTATATATAAACAGCAACTTTTTAAGGCATTCATTAGTGTGTTTAACAATTTCTTATTACGCAAGTAATTAAAAGAAATGAACACTTAGCGATACGCAAGTGTATAATCTTCTTTCTCTCGAAAACACCATTTTCATTTTACCATAAATAAGCTACGAATGCAAAATGTTCACTAAAAATTAATTTTTTTTAGAATTACCATCTATTAACAAGAAAATTAACTAATTTTGGGTACCAATGACTCCTTACAGACGACTCTGAGACTAAGGAGGTTAATATTAAGTTAAATTCGTACATTACCAACATATTTATGATAATTGAGCTAAGAACCCTACGGAAATGAGAAAGTAAAAACACCTTGATAAAGTCGTGATAAAGTTCTAGTTAAAATTTTAATTTTACTTTAAAATGTTATAGTTAAGGAACGAAAATAAAAAACCTTTATAAGGCCTAAGAACGTGGATAAAAACTTATATAATTATTAAACTGTACTTTGCCGTAATATAACTGCAGTATTTTCTTTAAAAGCTCAAAAAGTATTTTTCTTCATACTGCAGAAGAGAATGCTGAATTTGCACCTTTTATCCAAGAAAGGTATGCCTTACTTAAGCTCTTTAGAAGTTCTGAACAGTTTTCAGCTAATGTGTTGGGTGTACAGAGTTTCAAAAGATTAAGGTTTTGTATAAGCCATGAATGAATAATGGATTGCGTTTTCCTAAGAAGAGAAGTTCTTTTTAACAAACGCAAGTTCAGTTGCGTTAAAAGTAGTTGGGTTCCCTGAATATATTTAATGCTCTTAATACTTTGTGAGGAATTAAGAAGTAATCACTTTTAAAATAGGGCGGAGAAATATTGTATCTGGAAATGGCTTTCGGTATATCAAGGAAGTTATTTATGAAACTTCGGATTAATTTGATTTACAGTTAGATTAAAATGTTTTGCCAGGGATGATATCGTCTTTTAATGTTTGACAAATTTTCGGTAAATGATAATTCAAGCCACTAAGAATTATCGTTTTCAGTATAATATAGGATCCTAACTTATCAATAAGTAATATATTAATAACAAGCATAGATACAACTGTAAGATGTGTAATATGTTAAAAATAGAGTTGCTAATACTTAGTTTAGTTTAGTTTATATTAACGTCGCACTAGAAGCAACACGAGTGCTATTGGCGACGGACCTCGTAATTTTGAACCACGGTCAAGTGACGAGGACGACACCTGAGCTGGCACCCCCTCTCCTAACATCCACACCACGCCAACGGGAGGACTTTGGGCCCCGAACAGATTTAACGTGCATCAGCCCCGGCTACACGGCGGGTCTTTGGTGGCCAAGGATCGAACCCGCGACTGAACGAAAACCGCCAGCCGCTATCCACGACCTTGACCACTAGGCTACCGCGGCCCCTGCTAATACTTAAGAATACAATCGAATTTTTGTTTTCTTTGAATAATTGATAAGAATTACGATTGAGTGATTGCTTGTTAATGTCGCTCTTAAAAGCAAAGCGACAGATATCGGCGATTGACCAGGAAACTTTGAGCATCGGACAAGTGACAAAGAGGACGCTAGTGCTGGGCTTTCACTCTCCGAAATTCCACATCACACCATCAGGCGGACTCTTATTCTCGACAGATTTAACGTGCATTAGTTCCGATACATAGAGGGTATTCAGTGCCATCAAGACTTGAACCCGTAACTCGACGAATGCAACGCTAGCCGTGAAGTCCTGCCCATGACGACTAGGCTACTGCGGCAACATGTGAAAATTTTGAAATAAATTTCAAAAACAATAATAATAACAATAAAATAATTTTTTAATAAAAAGTACTTGAAGTTCTTATCAATATATTTCTTTCCATAACATAAGATGAGATGAAATATAAAAAAAACAATCTCTAGCATAAAATTAAGACAACTATAATTAAAAAATACTATTACCAGAGCACATATCCAAGCTACGTTTTAATTTTTCAGTTAAAAATTATTCTTATAAATCATTGAAAATAATCAAGAGCTCTCTTTTGATAAAATATTGTAATATTGGTGTTGTTTCTCTTTCCTTCTACTTTTAACATAATTTAGATAGTTTCTGTAATCAACACATTCAGTAAAGAATTCGGTCAGATCCAATTTTAGAGGCTTGGCGACATGATTAATATTTTTGAGCGATTTGCTGCCAACTTTGGTCTCATTACATATAGTAACCATACATATTTTTTTCTGGAAACCTTATAAAAAGGGATGTATTTTGGTGCGTTATAAAAAATTGTGCCTTGCAGACTTTAACATATGATTTTATCAAGGATTCAACTTGAGTTTATTTGGATATATATAACAATCAAAACGCAAAATAAATTCTTAATCAGGCTTGTGTATTCCCTTCTACCCAAGTCCTAATTTAACATTTAATATGATAATTAATTACTTATCTGTTTTGAATCAAGTGGGTTCGAGGCCATAATTGAACATTCACATGAGGATTCGAATCACCGATTCTTTGTGAAGCTTTCCATGCTCATTGCTAAATTTTTTAACTTAGTGTAGGTATGGTACAGGTTTATCATGTTGATATCCTCTCAATATCTTTTCCATCAACCATTGTGCTAAATTGGTCGTTCATTACAAAAGCATCTCCTCAATTCCATTCCCTACACTTTAATAATTCTATTCTAATCTACATAAGTCACGTTTCATTTATTGGGAGAAATTCATCAATTCGTAGAAAATCATATAAAAATCCCCAAGGATTAGTTGAAGTGAAAAGCGCAATAGAGCTTCGATGTATCCACCTATATTTGCATTCACAGGTCGACACTATATCAGATAACTAGCTCTCCAAACTTTGACACTACGTCATAGGAAGAATTTGAAGTCTCAGCAATTTTAACAAGCATTATTCCCTCTACGCAGCGAATTTTAAAGACATCAATTATGATCCCAGACCCAATGAAACTAACTCCAATTGCATGCGTAAGATAATGATCAATAAACAACCACCCCAAAATTTATAGTGTAATTCAAAATGTATAGGTTTTTCTGAGTTTGTAGTTTTTTTTAACATTTACCAATGCTCTTAATGAAAAATCAAAGTAAGACTTATTTCCATCTACATTTGTTGATTAGCATACCGATCTAAGAGTGGAACTTAAGGTGTTCTTTTGCGTACATCCCCAAATGGGCTGAACCACATAAACCAGTGTAAGACTTTAATATCTAAGCATGAGAGTGGTAAATCTTAGCATTTACCGCTCTTATGCTTAAATATTCAAATATTTATAAACTTCAAATAAATCAATCGAATTTCAAGCCTTTCCAGAGATAAAACTTTAAACGTGTGGCAATAAAGGAGCCTTCAAACTAAGTAGTTTTTAATTAAATGCTTGTGAAATATTATAGGTATTTAGGTAACGAACTATTACTGGGAAGAAGATTATGTACAAAACGAATCAGTAAAAACACCAAAAGACATATACAGGACAACAATTCACCAGCATTTATAATTTATTTTCTAATAATTCTATCAAAATGCAAACATTCTAAAGTTTAAAAGTGATGCAAACTTTACCAAATAAATTAATAGAAGCTTAAAAGTCTGTGATAAGAATATAATTTCTATACAGATATTAAAATTAAATCAAACGATAAAATATTAAAGTAGACAAATACCAATAAACAGCCGCTGATATGCTTTGTTAAATTATTGAAATTAACGCAAATGATAAAGTTTTGAAGACACAAAAAATATTACTATCGTCACTAATATGTTTTATTCAAATATTAAAACTAACGCAAAAAAATATGTGTCTATAAATTAAAAACACCTTACAAGAACATTGCTATTAAATAAAAATTGAAATTAAATAAATATTAGCATACATTCATTTATTCTCAACAGTAAGAATTGTATAAATTTTGCATTACCTTTGCAAAAGAAAAATCAAAATAAATTGTATTATAAGTAAGAGTATTACCAAATTTCTTATGACCATCATACAGTAACTTACCCCTTAATCCAAAGAAGCTTTATTTTTGAAAAGTTTTAACAATTTGGAATTCCTGCGGAAGTCTTAGTTGTCATGGTCGCGTACTCGCGGCCCCAGTTTTCATTGATTCGTGAGTTTGAGCCTTATGGTGCTAATTTTTTTAGTTTAATTTTTATTGACATTGCATTAGAAGCAACACGAGGGCTATTGGTGACGACCTCGTAATTTTGAACCTCGGTCAAGTGACGGCACGAGAACTGGTACCTTCCTCCCCAAACTTCCACATCACGCCAACGGGAGGACTTTGAGCCCCAATAGATTTAACTTGCATCAGCCCCAGCTACACGGTGGGTCTTTGGTTGCCAAGGTTCGAACCCACAACTGAACGAAAATCACCGGCCACGAATCTGAAACCATGACCACTAGGCTACCGTGGCCTGATGCTACTAAAAATCCACTGTGTAGATTTTACTGATGCATGTTAAATATGTCGAAGCTGAAAGTCATCCCTTTAGCGTGGTGTAGAAGCTCAGAGGAGGAAGTGTTTGCTCAGATGTCGTCTTCGGCTCTTGACCGAGGTGCAAAATTCGGAGGTCCGTCGCCGATATCCCTCTTGTGGATTCTAGTGCGAGATTTATAAATCAATCAATCAATGGAGTTTCATACGGAGTTAATGGAAACTGTGAGTTGTCGGCATTAAAAAATAAGCTTATTTTATGCCAAGTTTAAATTACACTCATATTTTAAAGTTGAAAGCAATGTAAGTGAAATTTTGACAATGTTTTACATACATAATTGCGTACGCATTTACACAAAGAAAATCATATTTATAAACATAAATAATTATATATAATAAATTAATAATCAAAAGTCATATGCCTAAGTTCAGGTACATCTTGCATAAATTATAACTTTTGCATTATAACTTTAAAGATATATTTCATAAATTCTGAAATATCATATCTTAGACTCTTTTATTTTTTTTGTGATATCTATATTTTCAATTTATTAGTAGAGCTTAGATTTTTTTTCTGTGCCTATTAATGATATTTTGATCATTTTATTGAACTGTAAAAGTGCTTTTTTGTCAAAAAGGTTATTTTTTCACTCTTAACTAAATATCATGTAAGGTATATTTGTATTTAGGCACTATTTTAAGGAAAACTAGTACACGATATGGTACTAAATTGTTTCTGCTTCTGTTAAAGATACTTATGCAAAAAGTGAATTAAAAAAAAATTCTAAGTAATTTTTTTAGGAAAAAAAAAGAAAAATTAAAATTTCCAAAATTAAGAAGCTGTATAATTTTTCAAAGTAAATATACAGTATTATTGTTAAATACTTGCTTCACTATAATTTTTGTATTATTTTCAAAATAAGGAGGTAAGTATTTTGTATATTTATGGAAAATTATTTTTAAAAATAATAACAAAATACAAATGTATCTGAAAAATCATACCCGTATTCGACTCAAAGGAAAAGAAAAATTTCTTCTCCTAAAAATGTTTGAATAGTTTAATAAAAGGATTAAAATATCACTATTAGGATCACAGAAATCCTAGGTTCTACGAATAATATTTAAAACATTAATGTGACAAGAAGAAAAGTTCTTAAATTCTGCATTTTATTTTCCCGGTCATTTCCTTAAAAATTTGCAAAGTACTTTTTAAGATAAGATTCTACAAAGTGAACATAATTATTATTTGAAAATTAAACTTAATAATAATGTGAACATCATTGATATTAGTAGGTGATGTATTTCTTATTAAATATACAAAAATTATTAAATATACAGGTTTTGGAGTTGATTTTCCTTATGATGGCTAATTTGATTCCATATAACTGGTTTTATTAAAGTTCATCTGGAGTTTTAGATTCAATAACGTTTTTTTTTTAATTAAATAAAGAGTAGATCTTGCACTTTCATGTTACAACGTTTTTCTGAATTTCACTTGGAGTGTGTGTGTCATCAAATTTTCGATCGTTAATTTAACCAACTTCCCATCAAGCTAGAGATTTGAAATTTTGGGAATCGTTCGTACTCGCTTAACAATGCAATATTTAGACGTTTGCGACCAGTTTTAATTCATATTTTTTTAAATAATGCAGTTTAGGCCAATCACTTGGCGCAATTTGAATAATTTGCAAACATGGCGAATTTTTTTTTTTTTTGGCTGAATGTTAAGTCCGCTTCGTGGACCAATTTAGCAACATTTGGCAAAATACCGCCAAATAATTCCTGTCTCCAATAGTGGTTTGACTAAACTGTATTCCAACCATTTAATTTACCGGATTAATTAATTTTAGTTACTTTTAACGTTGTTATGTATTTCACTTGGTGTGTGTCTGTATGTATGTGTATCATGGTGTCATCAAATTGTCTATTGTTAATTTAACCAACTTCCCATCAAGCTAGAGCTCTGTAATTTTGGGAACCGTTCTTATTTGCCTAACAATGCAATATTTAGATATTTGCGACCAGTTTTAACTAAAATTTTAATAATTTTTTTAATAAACTTTGCCACCATATAAAAACGTTGTTTTTAAAAACGTGGGTTTTTATTTCGAAATTTTATCTAATGTTTCCGCCGCGTGGGAAAAAAAAATTCACCCACAGATCGTTGAAATATTCCTTACATCCATATTTACCGTATATTTTATATATTTGCCTCTATTATTATTATTTTTTTAATTTGTCAAAAGTTTCAATAACGAATTCTTTAAGATATTACAATAAATAAGCATTTACAAGATACGGATGAGGTCTTCCTACAATCATTTGCATGTAAAAAACTTCCATACAACTCAATGGAAATTAAATTGAATTTAATATAGAACGCAATTAAATAAATTGGTTTAAATATAAAGAAAAAAACAGTAAAACATTAGAAAATAATTATTTTTACAAATATAAATATATAAAGCAAAATCGTCTATCTAGCAAAACACATATTTTTATACTGATCGTTTGGCTTTATCGAATATAGAGAAACAAAGAGAATTTTCTCCTAAAATTTTCTACTTGCTTATTCCATTATAAATATGACAGAGTTGTAACAACTTTTTCTATTAAATCGATAACCAGAGACCTTTTTTGTGGGCACATTGTCCAATTTATAAAAAAAAATAGTGTATGACAGAAATGTCAACTTTTTCCAAAACAGACGGCATTTTATTCTGAGACGTATTTAAAAAGGCGATCTTAATTTTGAGTTTCCATATAGAGGCATGGTATAAACATGCGTCAGCCCCCATTCTTTCAAACGGCAGTCTCCAGGAAGTCACAGCATCCTCTTCTCCGGCTGTGAAGTTTGACCGGTAACGCCAAGCACATTTTTAGATGCGTCAGCCCCCAACACATCAAACGGCAATTTTGAGCAAGTCAGAGCGCGAATTAGCTTCCTTTTTTTCCAGCCGTGTAGTTTGACCAATAAGGCCAAGCACATTTTGCGATGCGTCAACTCCCATTATCTCAAATAATGGTTTTGTGGAAGTCGGACTATAAATTAGCGATCTAATCTCCAGCATGAAGTTTGACTCGTGAGGACTAACACTTTTTGAGAAGCGTCAGCCCCCATCATCTTGAACGATGATATTGAGAAAATTGAACCATGAATTATCTTCCTAATTTAAGGACATGAGATTTGACCAGTGAGGTGAGGCACATTTTAATGGTTGTCAACCCCATCTTCTCGTAGGAATTGACTTCGGTTTTTATTTCCAACGATAGAATTTTAAACACTGTTTTATCCCTAATAATTTTAGCTTGAATACAATGGTTCTAAAGAAATTTAAGTTTTATAGTACTAAAATAATTACAATATTTTATAAATATATTTTCTTATATTTGGGATCAATCCATTTATTATCCACCAAGAGGCACTTTTTTGATAATTTGTAAATTGGCCAGTAGATCAGTTTTCAAAGTTTTTATAATAATACTTTTTTTCTTTATAAACTAATGTACAAACATATCCGATTGTCATGTTATGCTACTATCTATAGGAAATAATGTAAAAATGAAATTAATTTTTTTTTTGCATATATTTTGCTGTTTTTGGTTCTGAACATAGCTGATAATACTGATTTGCTAATTACAGACTTGATTATGGAAGACAATAAAATAGAATTTCAAATTTATAGCAATTTTATTTTGATTCCATTGAAATATTTTTGATTGTTTTGGCTTGATTTTATTAACGTCGCATTAGAAGCAACACGAGGGCTATTAGCGACCGACTTCGTAATTTTAAACCTCGATGAAGTGACGAGGACGACATCTGAGCTGGCACCCTCCTCTCCTAACTTCCACACCACGCCAAGGGAGGACTTTGAGCCTCAACAAATTTAATGTGCATCAGCCGTGGTTACTCGGTGGATCTTTAGTGACATCAAGGCTGGAATCCAGCCTCGAGTTCACCACCATGACCACTTGGCTATCGCGGCCTTAAATATTTTTGAAGCTATTAATTCAATAATTTTCATATTTTATTATGATATAAAATGGCTTCTCTGATTTACAGTCTGATATTCTAAAGATTTAATTCTCTCCCAATACTGTTTAGAAGTAGTCCAAATAAGTTCTTTTTTAAAAAGAAAATCCAACCTCTTGTGATAGTTTAGCTGGTTATCTTAATTTGCAGAATAATTTTCGTTTGTGAGACTATTATTCATGTAATCCTGGTATTTAATCATGATTCATTACAATATTTTTTATATTCTTCTGTGTTTGGTCTCTATTATTAGTTTTCAAAAAAAAAAAAAAAAAAAAAAAAAATATTATTTTAAAGTTATCCAAAGAAGGTTTTTCATGTATTCGACCACACGTGATAATAAAAGAAATTATGTTGATATAAAGAATAATTTGAAATAGTTCGAATATTATATTTATAATACAAGTTGTAATCATAATTAAATTGGAATGTATTCAAGTAACTTAAATTAATTTTCCTTCTATGAAATACAACTGAATAGGATGAATTTTTATTAAATCGATTGTAAAGTTATAGAAAAACTTATTTAAATATGAGAATGTCTCATGTATTATATTATTTAAAGTTTTTATTAATTTAAGAAAAATTCTTTTTTTTTAAAGATATTCTTGACTCAACTGCTTTTTAAATTTTGAAAGAGAAGCTTTTGAATATGACACGAAAAATAACTTACGTTTTTGGTCCTTATTGTCATGGTTTAGTAAAAAATTATGCAATCATACTAAGAATAATTATAGACAGAGAAAAAATTATTACAATTTTTTTTTAAAAAAAAAATTCGAGATTGCTGAAAGTAATCATGACAATGTACGCTTTTATCAAAATTGATTTAATTTCGAAAATATATTATTTTCGATAAAAAAAAACATGAAAATTTATTTGAAAAGAAATCTTTTAAATTTATTCCAATTATGAGTATAGTGCGAGGTGTGTTAGGACATTTTATTTTGATGCCATACATATTTACTTATTATCACATTCAATATACACCCCTTCTCTATTCTACAACGCTCCGTACAAATCTTCCATTGATCGAAACAATGCTGGAAGTCTTCTGTCAGTTCCTTCAGGACGCATGCAGCTTCCTCCTTTACAGCTTGAACGACTAAAACTTTGTTATTTTTAATACATATTTATCCTTAGGAAACAGATAGAAGTCACTTTTCCTAAATTCTAGTGAATAAGGCAGATGGTCTAATACTGGGTTGTTGTATTTTGCTAGAAACCTCTAAGCAGACAATGTGGAATAAGCCAGCGTATTGTCTTGGTGGAAAACAAATTGGCGTACTGGTTTTTCCTCAATTCCACAGTCTCAGCAATTGCACGAATACTTAACTGACAGTCAAATGGAACCAGATTACCGTTTTTATTACAACGTTTTTCTGAATTTCACTTGGTGTGTGAGTGTGTGTGTGTGTCATCAAATTTTCGATCGCTAATTTAACCAACTTCCCATCAAGCTAGAGCTTTGAAATTTTGGGAA